>VYZP01013971.1:1465-25908 GCA_013400635.1 Hypocryptadius cinnamomeus
ACAATAGATAAGCATATGAAAAGTAAGATGTTAAAATGAGAAGCATTAAATATTAACAGGTTTTCAGATCACAAGACACTCACTCAAGGGTTTTGAATTGTTTCCCAGACAAGGAAGTTGTGAGCTAATTAAACAGAAAATTATTTTAAAGGTAGTGAAGTAGGCATCTATAATAATTTTTTAAAATCTCACAAAATTTCTTGTGGATCACAGTGTTAAAGAGAGTAGGGGGTTATAAGTAGTTATTATCTCTTAAATATGGCATAAAGTGTTCTTTTAGGGCAAATACACTGTCTGTCAAATTTGTTACAAGTTAGCTGGATATTCATAGCAGACTTTAGTCTCATCCCCTCCCTGGAGTTAGTGGGATGATATCAATTCATCAAAATCTACAGTACTTAGTGGTTTATATCTTATTGCTTACTGTAACCTTGTGATACACAGCAGAATGCTCTCACTTCTGAAGAAATAAATTGATACATCTTTGTACTTGATTATACATGCACCATTTATTTATATTCTGTTATTCATGTTTCTGGTTGCATCTAATTCAAATCATCCCTTCTGACAAAAGAACATTTCTTCTGCCACCTGCAGAAACGGAAGTGTAAAACTACACGCAATTTTTTTTTTTTCAAATTAAAAGCTTTCGTGGCTTCCATAGGGTCTTGATTAATAAGATAATATTAAAAAAAATAAAGTACAAACCAAAACCCAAAAAACCTGCAGTTTTTACTATGATTTTATACAGGATAGAATCCTACCACATTTTTATGTATATGTGGATGAAAGGTCTAAGAAAATGCAATGGTATTATGCTAGGTAAACTATAACTTATGCAGCAAATGCTCACAGATTTGGGGAACTTCATTTGCTTCTTTGTACCAGCTAAAAGAACTTACTAAGTATTTTGAAAAGTCTGAACCATTCATTTTAATCTTAATGGAATCATCTCATATGTGTGTTTTTCATATTCAACACAGGAATCTCCTGATTTGCTGGTATTATTTTCTGTTCCTTAAAATATATTAAGGAACATATGTTTTCTGTTAAAAATCACAAAAAGAAACCATACTCATTTAAGTTTGTATTAGATGTTGTAACACATGCTTGACTGTGTGTCTTTTGTTTTCCTCCCCCCACCTTTTTTTTGTCCTACAAAATCTCACATAAGAACAGCTCTATCAGGTGTTATGGGATATAAAGAATTACTTCTAATTTCTTTGCAGGTGTTTCTGTCTTATTTATCACCAAAATATCTGAGTACTTCAGTGACATTAGTTACCTTTCTTTCCTACCTCCTCTGAGATGCAAATAAGTTATAATCATACTTAAGGAATATTTATTGGAACACAATTCCAGTACCTAACAGTAAGAGCAACTGAATAGGTGTTAATATCAAATTTCATAGCTGCTCACATTGAAACGTGGCCTGATATCAGTATCTTGTATAAGCATTGGCCTTGCTTTACAGACACAGATGTGTATCATATCTGTCCAGTAGGACAGTTGCACTTATTTGAGAACTGGCAAAGCTACATCTCTTCTCATGGATTGTATACTTCAGGCAACTATCACAGATCTAAATGTTTGTTTACATGACAAAAATCACAAATTAGTCCTTTTGCAAAAAAGTACTCTAAATCACAAAGACTTCTAACTCTTGAGTTGAGGTTGTAAGAGAACATGAAACACTGATACTATCTGGACTTTCTTATAGTTGCACTTTATACTGAAAAAATTCACTGTAGTTAGTAACTCCAGATGAGTTTCCAAAATTAATTGAGTTAGTAACTCTAAATGAGTTTTCAAAATAAAGTCCCATGGATTTCAGAACTGGGTTTCAGAAGGACACAACTGGTAGCTATTCTTTTTAATTGGAAAAATCTTATTTGATAGAGAAAATAATTCCTTCCCTGGTGCCTGTCAATGTGCTCTTAATGAGGCAGATTTCAATTAAAATGCAGTATGCAATTATTTTGAGTTTATGATAACTCAGTGTCCTGCATTATTTTTGTAGTACTCATTACAGAAAAAAAGGTGGTCTTCCTTGTGTCACCAGCCAAGAAAAGAGAACTTTAGTTTTCTCTGATCTATGTGCACACTCAGTGCTTACTGAAACTATTAGCAAGTTAAAAAAAAAAATTTAAAAAGGGCAAAATGTTTCCAGTCTTTACCCCCTCAAGGGGCTTTCTTCCATTTAGAACTCTAACTGTTCAATGTTAGCAGGATCATGAAGAGCAGATACTTCTGAACATGAAATATGGCATAGGAGAGAACTGAGTCGCTAATTATGACCCATAATCACTCCAACTCTATATGGTTTTGTTCAGTTGCAGAAAATCTGATGTATTTAGCTTTTACTGTTGCTATTGAGAACATCCATCTCAAATGTACAGTGCATGAAGCATGAACTTTAACTGTATTCAGGAAAAGCAGCTATACTACTGTGCTTCAACATTAGCTGTTCTCATAGCTCAGGCCTCAAATTTAGCCATTTTTGTCATGTATCATTTTTATTTCCCTCCCATCCCTCTCTGTTTCAGGGATGCATAGTTTACTACCTACCATAGTGAAAGAGATGATCTGATTCCTGTTCCAATCTGTGCTCCAAAGGCTGCTGTTGAAGATTATACTTCTGTTTCTGGAAAATGACATTTTCTGTTGAATGTACTCAAATAATAAAACAGTATTTCTTTCTGGAATGCAAAATCTTCAGGAAAAATTGAAAACAGTATCTAAAATGGTCATGCTCATAGTATTTTAAATACATTGATGCTGAGAATAATGGAAGCAAGAATGGTCCAGAGAGTGGGCAGGGTTGCGAAGTCTGCTTAAACAGCATCTGTTTCAGGTTTCACTGCAATCAATAAGCTGACCAGACTGGTTAATGAGATGCTAAAATAAGTATTAGATTTTGCTGCAATAGGAAAAAGAGAATTCCACAGCTTCGTGATTTTGGGAAAAGCCCACAGTCTGGGTTTAAACAAGACAGGGAGAGAGTTTCTTGGGTGGTGGCTGCCAGGATCTTTCCCAAGAAAGAGCTACACATTTTTATAATATATTCACTTAAAAAATCAAATATTCAATTATTCTGAAAACATATAATCAAAATACAATACCATATACTTGAACATTGAACAAAAATAAAACCCTTTTTAGAATTCCGAGGGATTTTAACTAAAAAAAATTCAAGAGAACTATAAATCTTAGAGAATTTAAATACAGGTTAGTAGGTAGATCTATTATCCCTAATACCTTGTAATTACATATAGATGAAGGCCTGTCTCACTATGAAATCAATGATATTTTCATTTAGATAAGACAAGGAATCAAACCACAGGACATAAGGCATATGTAAATCCTCCTACGATATTTTTCAAGTACACAAAGGTGTGGCCAAATTTAAGCATATCGCTCATTTAAAAAACCTTAGTATTGCACTGCAAAGAATCATAAGGTTAAATATTTTCTGAATTATCTTGAGATTACTTTAAAATGTCACAAAGAACAAAGTCTAATAGAAATTGTGGTAGGTGTGATTATTTAATACCTACTGAGGCACTGGTAAAATGTATTAAATCCATACACTTTTAGAAGTCCATAGTTATATTTTACTAGTTCAACAAGGATATTTGAAATTCAAGTAACAACTTTAATTTAATTTCCCACTGAAACCAGCTGAATATGAAGGGTCTGAACTTTTAATGAAAACTGGCCAAGACCCTTGATACTGCAAAGATATCCTCCAAAATTATTGTTATGCTTATAGATCTATGGTTGCTTATTAAATATCTGCAAAGTTTGTGTAATTGCTGTTTCAAAACAAGGTTACTGCCCTAATTTTGGAATATTTTGATCATTATTGAGCTTTGTGATATGTGTTATGTTAAATGGAAAAGTTTCCTAATTTATGCACTGCCGCCTACTATTCTGTGCTTTTTCTGAGATACTACTTTTTTTTGACATCAGAGAAAAGTCTGTGTATGTTGGGTAGAGTTCTTTATACTGTCTGGATGTCTAAGATGTTGCTTTTTCAGCTGTTCATGGCTGTGTATGACAGGCATATGAAACTGGTGTTTTTTCTGGTTGCGAAAACCTACTTCATGCCATTTGAAGAGAGACCAGATGTCTTACACAAAACTGTTATGTGTTCTCACTGGGAGAGGGCATCCACATCTTCTGTGGGTTACTTGTTCCAGTGGCACCTTTTCAGAAAAGAACTTCTTCCCACTATCTAATCCAAATCTACTCTCTTTCAGTTTAAAGCCATTGCCCCTCATTCTATAACCCTATGCCATTGTGAAAAGTCCCTCTCCAGCTCTCCTGTAGACCACCTTTATCTTCTGGAAGGCTGCTGTAAGGTGTTCTTGGAGCCTCCTCTTTTCCAAGCTGAACATCCCAACTCTCTCAGCTTCTCCATATATGAGATGTGATTCAAACCTTCTTGATCATCTTCTTGACCCTCACCAGGCTTGTTCTAGCAGGTCCACGTCTTTCTTATACTGGAGATTTCAGAGCTTGGCACAATGCTCCAGATAGGGCCTCACCAGTGCAGAGTAGAAGGGTAAATGCCTCCCTCAACCTCTTGCCACACTGCTTTTGGTGCAGTCCTAAAGGATACTGTTCATTTTCTAGGCTGTGACTTCACACTGCCAGCTCATATTCAGTTTAATATCCACCAATACCTAGAGGCCTTCTCCACAGGTCTGCTCTCAATGTGCTCATCACCCTGACTGTATCCATATTGAGGATTTCCCTGAGACAGGCGCAGAATGCATTTGTCCTTGTTAAACTTCATGAAGTTTGCACTGATCCAGCTCACCAGTTAGTCAAGGTCCCTCTTAGCAAATTGCTGCACTCCATCCGCTGTTCATGTCCTTGATAATGATGTTAAAAAAAATCCAGTCTCAATACCAGCCATTGAGGAATGCCACCTGATGCTGGTCTCCACTTGGCTATTGAGCTGACAGCAGGTCTTTAACTGTGACAATGCAGATAATTCCTTACTCACTGAGAGGTCCACTCATCAAATCCTTATCTCTCCAATTTAGAGACAAGGATGCTGTGTGTAACAGCAGGCTGGCTGGGGCTGTGTTTGGTTTTGTGCTGAAAACAACGTTGATAACACAGGGATGTTTTTGTTACTGCTGAGCAGGGCTTGCACAGCATCAAGGATTTTCAGCTTCTCACCCCAGAAGTAAGTATGCTGGGGATGGACAAGGAGCGAGAAGGAGACAGCTGAGAGCTGACCCCAACTGACCACAGGGATTCAATACCTTATGGCATCATACTTTGTATAAAAAGCTGAAGAGAGAAGAAGGAAGAGATGGGACAGTTGGAGGGATGGCGTTTTGGTGACCCAAGTCATTGCTATGCTTGATGGAGTTATGCTTTCCTGGGGATGGCTGAACAGCTGCCTCTGCATGGGAAGGGTTGAAGAGATTTGCTTTTGTGCTCAGCATTTGCTTAACCTATTAAACTGTCTACCTCAACCCATGCTGCTTACTGTAAAACAGCTTCTTTTCCTCTCTGCTGTCCTTGGGGTTTTTTCCCAAATAATTTGACATTTTACTATGGTGTTTTTTAACTTTAAAAAACAGTGTAATTTTGCACTGTTCTTAAAGATACGTTCAGTGATGTTTTGTATTGTTTCACAGTCTTCCTTTAAAAAAAGTTATATTTCAGAAACTAAGTGGAGATTAAATGTTAATCAAAAATCCAGAAGTTCAGTGACCTAATTACTAAATATTCATCTAGTGATCTCCAGAATGACATCATACACATAACCTGAATCCCCATGATAGATGAGTGTTATATTTTGCCTCTTATTGGACCCTCTGTAATCAACAAGCCTCTAAATTTCAACTGTTCTTTCTCATTCCTACATTGTTCTGCAGTTATCTATTCAGATGGTAAGATGGGTAAAAATTAATGGAGGTGTTCATTCTGTGTCTTCCAGGAGTTAAGGGGAACCTACTATGAAAGAGATTCCACATCTTGCGGGTAATTATCTACATGATGATCCCTGATGAAAGGGAGCTTTTTTTGAGGAGAAACCAGCATGATGACAAGAAAAGTGGACCCTGGTAAGAGGAGAAAGGAAGAGATAAGAAATGAACACATCTTGCTTATTATTTTTCTTCTGTTTTTCTTCTCCTCCTTCTCTTTCTTCTTCTTATTCTTCTCCTCTTCACATTCTTTTCCTTCTCTCCTTTCCTTCTCCTCCTCATCATTTTTCTTCTCCTCCTGGCAAGCAATAGTGTCAGATAGGGTATTCTCAGGCCTCTTAAATCACAGTAGGCACCTAAATCCATTAGATTACTTTTTAGTAAGATGAAGACAAGTATATCAATATTATTATTTATTTGCAGAATCAAAAACAGAGAACGATTAAATATTTCTTGCTGGTTAAATTGACTAATGAACATATGCTACACCACTGTCATGGTTTGACACTGGCTGACTGCCTGGCACACACAAAAGTCACTTACTCACCCTCCCCATCATAGCTGAGCAGAGGAAAGAAAAAATTAATGAAGAGTTCATGAGGTGAGATAAGGACAAGGAGAAAACCCCCCAAGGGCAAAACAGGCTCAGCTTAGAGGTATAAAGTGTATTTATTACTAAAAGTCAGATGAGGATAATGAGAAGTAAGGCCTTAAAACACATTTTTCATCCCAGCCCCTCCCTCCTTCCCAGCAACAGCACAGGGCACTAGGCATGGGAAGTTTGGTCACTTTGTCACCAAAGGGGTCCTTCTGCTGCTCAGGGAGAGGAGTCCTTCCCCTGTGAGGCTGTGGGGTACCNTTTCCATGGTGCCCTGCTACCAAAATCAGGTCATGCAAAACCAACACAACCACTAATGCTCTTTTAAAAATAATAAGGTCTTTTTATTCAGACAACCTTTATACCAGTTAATGTCCTGTGTTTCAATGTTTTTCAAATTTTTTATTACACTCTACTAATGTCTGTGAGACTATAACTCAAACAATTCATTCCTTACCAAGAGATTTGGTCAGGCAAAACTTTCTCAGGGCTTTCTCAGATCAGTACATTTTCTACTTCACTTTCATTAATAGTCCATCCCTTGAGGCAAAATCATTCTGTTCCCTAATTCCTTGTCACTAACTGAAATGTGGAAATGTGGGGCTTTCGTCTACGCATCTTAGAAGCTCAGTGTGATCTCCTTGCTTGGCTTGGCTGGGAGAAGCTGGCTAAAAAATGAGGAACAGGAGTGATGGACAAGCCTGGAAAATAAAAACTGTAATAACTAAAATAACCAACTTGGAAACTGCAGGTCACACGTACTAGATTCCAAAGACTCCTGGGCAAGACAAATGCAGACAGGTATAGGGGTATCTAAGGGCAAAGGTCCAATCACAAACATGAACTTAGAACATGACCTTATAAGAAAAAAGTCCTGAACCAATGGAGAAAAAAAATAAGAAATCCTGTTAGCATACTGGCTCCCAAGAACCCACGGTTCCCACTGTGACCTGACTAGGTGTCCCCCCTCAGTATCCTGTCCACCATGGTATGAGGTCAAAACTCTCTGTAGAAGCATCTGAGGTAAAAATCTCAGCAGGATGAGATCCCACATTTGTCTTCAGTTTAGTTATTTGTTTTGAGGTTGTGTTTATTTGCTTGGTTTTTTGTTTTATTTGGTTTTTGCTTAGCTTGGCTAGGTTTGATATATAGTGAGACGTCTTCTTTTGAACCCGACTTTCATTTATGGCATTAAAAATCAAAATGAGACAAAATTCTCTTCTTTCTTGTCATTTTATTTTTCATGTCATATAGTTTGAATGGAGCCAAAACCCACACCCTTCCTTGAAACATGACATAAATAGCATAAGTTATAAATTTAAGTCATTCACTATATACTTATGATTTAGCGGAGACACAGTGACCACGAATTACCACTTACGAGAAAATGAGATATTTGATATAAAAGCAAAAGATTATAGATAAATTATCATCAACATTAACAGTATGCTTATTAACAATACTACCAAAAGACTGTAATGCAACATTTTCAGTTAGCAATAGAATTTGACCAGCTTTTGTAAAAAACAAGTGCACCTGCTGTCTTAATGTTTCACATTATTGTATGATGTAATTAAATTTTTCTTCATCTAAATGTGGTATGTAGGTGGTTGAAGACTTTTTTACCTGCCAAGGAAATGTGAATGACAAAAACTGTGTACTTCTTTGCTCAGCAGATGACTAGGAGCGGGAAAATGAATGCAAGGGTTTCTTGGTAGAATTTATGCAGCAGATTTATCCTTCAATTAAAAATATTAATCAGAAAAGTGATCCTTTTATCTATAGGCATCTTTTTCTGTTGCAAAGCAAAAGTCATTATTCCATGTTACAGTTATTACATTTATCCATCCTGCTTTAGTGCAAAAGTCACACAGGTAAGATTCTCAAATGCTTTTCTGATTTTTTTAATATTGGTTTTGACAGTCTTTAAAAGACAGTTCTATTTTTGGAACTCAAAGCTAACAGTGACCTTTCATTGCAAGGATTTTTGAATGCAATGAGCACATTTATTATTATTAATCCCAGGTTAGCTCTTATATGAATTCCTCCTTCTGACATTTGCAGCAACACAAAAACTATGACCTTATTATAAGGTTTAAATAAAAGCTCTCAGCTGCTTTATTAATGATAAGAATTAAAACAAAATGGAAATAAGAACTTTTTAAAGCGTTTGTTTTACTTAAGATCTAGTGAGGCACAACATGAAGAGAGTTCTACTCTTTAAAACACAAATGTTGTGATGCTCTTTTATATATGTCATCCTCAGCTACAGGGTTAAATAATGCAAAAAAAATTATTAATGAGTATTTTCTTGAATAACATTGACAAGATCAGCTGACTTATTTCTTGAGGTCACAGTATTTACAGTTTATAAGTGACTTTATTGGCCACTTGAAATTGATTACATGCTCACAGTTCTGAGGTCTTTCACTTGCTTAGCTACAATTATGATTTTCTTGGGAAAGCATATTTTTTTATTTCTTCTTATTCAATATTTTTCCACTGAAAGTCATTGGTCTTGATCAGTAATGTACTAGAAATTTCATTTAATATGTTGCAAACTGGATGAAATTTATGGCAAATTGAATAACTACCTGCATTCTTGAGTGTTCTGTGAAGAACTTGACTAAAGGAGGTCAATCTGAACATAATGGCAAGACTAGCATGACTTTGGGTAATGCTTCTTAGCATATTCTCTTTTAAAAGCAAGTCAAAATGAACCATACTTCATGCTTGGTCTTGACTTGCTAGCAAGGCATTTTTATAGGTCTTTTGTAATTAGCTCATCAATGAGATGAAATTTAACTTAGATTCATCTCCATGTATCTCCAGAACGAACATAACTGTTATTTTGAATTTGGAAGGCGGCATGATAATAGCCAATACTGAATTACGAAGATCAAAAGAGAAGCAAAGATCATGAAGGCACTCTTGTAACTATGGACTTCAGTGTGTAACAATCAAAGTAAAAGATTAGTGGTTATGCCAGGTCTAAATTTTGACAAAGCTAGGAGGCAAAATGTACCATGATTTCATTATTGCTATCTACCCTTCCGGATAAGGAATTTTTAAATTCGCTTCATAGCAATTATATTTGTTTTGTAGATTAATGAAGAAAAAAGGCATCATGCCTCATAAGGGGTTAAGCACTTGTTAAAGACTAAGGAAGCATAAAGAGAGTCAGTAACTGATTCTGTGGTAGATGAAGACCACTGATGACTTGCTGTTGGGAGAGGAAGTTGTAAGTTATTCTTTCTATCTTGACTTCACAAGAAACTGATGAAGAAATGTTAACACTTAAGGAGCAGAAGAAAGTTTTAAATTTGAATAAGCCCCAGAGTTAGCCCTGTACTTAAATTTGGTGTCACACAATAAAGCCTTTAGTGAGAACTAGAGACAGGAGCTTCGACTTGTTTCAATAGGGTTGCTTACAGAATTTTATGGAGGAAGAGAAATCTTGTGTCTGTCATTTAGTGCTAACGTAAATGAATTGTTAGAATATTTTCCTTTCTTTTCAATTTGCTGACTTGCAAAATCTTTGAATGTGTTGTCTGTTTTTTTATTTAGTGCATAAGCACATATCAATTTGTTATTATACTAATTTTGATAATGATTTTAATGTCAAGAAATCGGAGATAATTTAATACTTTTTGCCATCTCTACCCCACAAACAAAAGTTTCTGGATGCCTTAGACATGATGACCAACCCACCACATATACCCCCACGTATCTGTGTAGTGAAAAGAATTGCATCTCGCTACTTGGGTTGTTTTGCTTGGGATTTTCTGAGGCTTGGTAAGGAGCATCTCTGAGGAAAATGTATCTTCTAGTCTTCATTAAAGAGAAAACCTCTCCATTGTATGGCAAAGTAGTGGCAACTCCATCTTGAGGGGGACTCCAGAGACATGTAGCAACTCAAGATAACTTCATAAATTAGGGTAATACTATGTGATTTCAGTAATCAATCTCTTATTATCAAATAATGCAGAAAATTACTAAAGCAGTACAGTTTAATTGTTTCAGATATATCCATATGAAGATAGAGCTAATATTGAATGCATTATTACAAATCAGTCTGGGGAAAGTTTACCAAGAGAAAAAATAGAAACATTGTTTCTTATAAATAGTTTGCCTTTGTGTTTATGAAACAGTCAACATAATTTATACAAAGATTTTCCTTAGGGGGCCATTTTTTCTTTCATTTCTCTCCAAATACACAGTGTTTGTAATTTGGTATACATTATTCATGTATACATACATCTCATCTACATGGTGGTGACAAACAGAGAGGTGATAAATAGAACTAATTCTGTGGGAGTTTTGATTTAAATTCTCCACCCCAGTGGGCATTATCACTCTAATATGATGAATAAAGCAAAAAAATAAATATTTATTTTGTCCCAAATATAGAAAGAATTATTTCCTTTTCTCACACAAATGTGGACTTCTAAATTACAGTGGAACAGACCAATATTTTATTTGCAGCCTAGTGCTAACAGGAAGAGAAGGGTTATGTATGTTTTGATGAAGTCAGTCTGGAAACAAACTACCATCCTTGCCAGAAAGTAATTTTTTTTCACCTCTAATTTTTGAAGATCCTGTTCTAAATGAGGTTGCAGTACAGATGGTTTATTTTTAGGTAATTTAAAAAACACGGGAAAACAATAGGACATTTCACTTTCTCATACCTCCTTATGTGGATATATTGTACTATTGATTAGACATTAAAGCAACATTTGATATTAAGGTGGAAACAAAATATGTTACCTTAAAATTATTTTTAGAAAATCTCTTTTAAATGAGCATAATTTTCCTGCATTATATTTAATACATAACAATAACAAAGAAAAATGCTAGTGCCAAATACTGTAATTTTTATATTAACATTTCTCTTTAGACTCCTGGACAATGAAGAATATGAAAAGATGAAATGGAGGGCAATAAGAAGCCCAAATCAATAGATGCATTATTGCATACTGTAGAAAGGAAGAAATGAGCTATGTGACATCCCAAAGTAGTGTTGATGCTTTATACTAGCATATTCCATTACCAAGTGCATATATAGTTTAGGTTGCTGTTTCGACCTGTCTTGCAAGTACATATTTCACCTTTTAATTAATTACCAATGTAAAAAAATTCAACAGGAGAACGTGCATATTTGAAAAAATGGCTCTTTGAGCCCCTGCTGTACAGGAGACACTGGCTGATCATTGCAGGATCAAACACACAGAGTAACCTTAATGCAGAGTTTTTACAGCAAGTGCCTACAAGTTTTCATATTAAAGCTTCATGATCTGTTTCACTGACAAAATAAAGTGAGTGTTAAGAAAATTTTGGATTTGCAGTGATCATTTTAATAGTATTTAACTTTTTTCAAGTGAGACATGATTATTTGAATATCCTGATCTTTGCATTTTCTGTGTGCTCTTACTCAGCTTTCAGAGCTATGCAGCTCTGAAGGGAAAGACAGCAGAAAAAGGGCAATTCCTTATTTGTAATTTTTTTCTTAGATTCTGCATACCTAAGATTAAATTGGTATGGTTCTAATTAACTTCTTACTGTAAGATTCCAAATGACAAATTTCCTGTGAATTTTTAATTTATTTTAAACCAGTAAGGATCAATTTTCAGTAGCCTGTGAAAATTGTCAGTGTACTTATCTCTTTTATTTTGTTGCTGCCAGAGTTTCAGTGGGTAAAGTACCTCCCAGAAGAGTTAAAACAACTCTGGCCCATGCAGAAAATATCACAGCTGTGGTTACAGGGGTTCAAATTATTCACTTAAAAATAGTAACTTTGCTTTGTCTTGCTTGTCTTTTACTTTGCTTGTCTAATGCTTCCAAAATCTGAGGATCATTTTGTACTCCATTCAAATTCACTCACTTTCAGTAGGAGAACTAACTGTTTTAAAAACCTATAAAATATGGCAAGTACTGAATACAAGCAGGGCATGCAGCCAAAAGCATGAGAAAGGATTTTTTTCCAATTATAATTTCTAAGACTGGCTGAAAATTCAAGGCATATCCATATTCTATAAAAAAAAAGGTCAGTGAATCTGAAACAAATTATTCAAACCTACGTTTTGCCTGCAATCTGCATCCTTTTTCAATGTCCTTTAGGACTGCAACTCCTGTCAGAGGAGATTATTGTCCTGCTCTGCTCTCCACTGGTGTGGCCTCACCTCAAATCCTGGGACAGCTTTGGGCACCACAATATGAAAAAAATATTAAGCTATTGGAGAGTGTCCAAATAAGGGCCAGAAGGATGGCAAAGGGCTTTAAGAGGAAGCCAAATGAGGAGTGTCTGGGGTCACTTGGTCTGTTCAGCCTGAAGAAGAAGAGACTGAGGGGAGATCTCATCACAGTCTGCAATTTCCTTGTGAGGGGAAGAGGAGGGGCAGACACGGCAGACACTGATCTCTGCTCTGTGGTGACCACTGACAGGACCTGAGGGAACAGTCTGAGATTGTGTCAGAGAATGTTTAGATTGAATTTGAGAAAGGTCCTTTACCCAGAGGTTGTTAGGGCACTGGAACAGGCTCCCCAGGGCAGTGGTCACAGCACCAATCCTGACAGATTCAGGAAGTGTTTGGACAGTGCTCTCAGGCCCATGGTGTCACTCTTGGAGTGTCCTGTTCAGGGCCATGGGTTGGACCTTACGATTTTGATTGGTCCCTTCCAACTCAGCATGTGCTGTGATTCTGTCATATTCTATGATTCCTGCATGCATTGCAGCAAATGAATTCAGAAATTTAAAAAAAAAAAGGAAAAAAGAAGGGAAAAGAAAAGGCATGTCTAACTAATTGTATGAATGGGTTTGCTTATATTGGCATATATTTTGAACTATGATTTTTTTAATAGTATGCTGATATTACTCCAGATTGGATATGTATTACCAACAGCAACAAAAAAAGGCAAGGTATTCTTCAAATAGTTAAGATATGGTGTCTGGTTTTTTTTTTATATGTTACAACTTCATTAGACTGAAATATCTTCTGGTAAGAGGAAATTGTCATCCACATAAAAGTAACAGTAACAGTTAAAAAAAATCAGCTTGGAGCCCTGAAAGTCTTTAAATAGTTCCCCAGAGCTTTCCAGTTCACTGTTTTGAAATCTCAAAGGGACCATTTAATGAGTAGAAATAATCCGATAATGAACTTCTAACCTCCTATTCATTCCATGACACATCACATCAGGGTACCTTCAAAAAAATCTTTCACAATTCAAAAAAAAGAAAAAAAAAATAACATTAGAAATAACCCATAGTGTATTGAACAAGTTGCGGGTAGTAAAATCTATGTCAAAGTCTTTGGAAGAACACTGAAATATTTTGGATGAGTAAATATGTGAACAAAACCTCTTTTATTGGCTAGAAGGGATGAGAACTCTTGGCATCTGGAACTTTTGGGAGCCAAAAATGATATATTTACTGGATGTAAAATAGTGGAATACACTTACCTTGGTGTTTTTCTTGACTTGTTGATACTTGGCCAGACTCTTTAAGCATGTCATCCATTCTTTGATGGAAATGTTTAACAATTAAAAAGCACTTTCTTTCAGCAGATCAATAAGTAAGTTTGGGCCAGCTGCCAATCTATGATATTTCATATGAGCAGAGCTTTTATATTTTCAGATTTGCTGTCACTTTGTGTGAATTTCAGCTTCCTCTTCGGTGCAAAACATCAGAGCACTTTAAAAAGTACACATAAATGAGCATTAAGAAGGTTTTCAAAAAGCATTGTGAAAGGTTTTCAAAATCAAGTAGAATATCAAAAGAATCTCTTCCAGAAGTAAAACAGTATAAGAAAGATGACCAATACTGAGGAAATGCTCTTCCTTATTCTACTTCTAATGTGTTAGTTAAAATAAACTTTAGTAAGTTAAACAGATTTGTAAATCAAACCAAGAAACCAGAAAATAAATAGCAAACTCACTAGTTTAGTGAGAGAGATATAAATCAAAAGTTAATTGTATTAATAAAATGATAACTATTTCAAGTTGTCATTGCAAATGTATTATTCGTGATGGATTCTTCATCTGAAAACTATGTAAGTACTACTACATTTGGTTTTACAATGTTATTTTTCAAATTTTACATTACAGTTCTCACAACACTGACAAATTATTCCTCACACAACCTCTAATTCAGTCAGGTTTGCTTTAATACTACAGCTATTTATCTCTGTCTTGAGAACTTGACATCTATGTGCAATTTACCAATGCTCTTGAGCAGGTTTACTTTACTCTATGTTACTGAAGAGGTACTTGCACTACTGATTATGAGATTCCAGTCCTTCTATTGATATTCTAAATACAGCATTGTCTTTCAAAAAACCACAAAATCTGCAGGTGTAGGGAGTATTTGCTTTAATTATCAACAATAACTTCAAGTTTCTTACTATAGGAGTGAAAAAGGTGTCAGTGGGGTCACAAAAGATGTTATTTGTATATTTTGTATCACTAGATGGTGATTCACGTGCAGTCAACCAGCTCTAGCAATGAAATCTGGGTTAATAAATATTCTTTGCATGTTAGTAACCAAGCATATGAGCCTGTGACATCATTTTGTACCTTTCATTCCTTCTGGACATGTCTCTTCTGAATATCATGTCTAGTGTTTCATCATTGTGCATATTATAATGAATCTCATCTTTTCAGC
This sequence comes from Hypocryptadius cinnamomeus, assembly GCA_013400635.1. Lineage (NCBI taxonomy): Eukaryota > Metazoa > Chordata > Aves > Passeriformes > Zosteropidae > Hypocryptadius > Hypocryptadius cinnamomeus. The sequence goes on from VYZP01013971.1 coordinate 16,671, forward strand.
TTTTTGTTCATTGTACTGATGTATTAAAATTATTTCCATCCATGGTAGGCTGAATAGGAGACACCTGCCTACAAAATATACACTTGCACAAAAATATCTCACGAAAGAGAACAAAAAGGGTTCTCAATGTTTGTCTGATTTTTTTTTTCCCCACTACTACTATGCTTATATATTGAGACCGGTAATTAAAGGATTTTATTTCAATCATGTTTAATTTCTGCATAATTAACACTGATCAGTGTACCACTTTTTGAAGTTTACTGAAATATTAATTTTATTTTCAAATAGGATGTAACTAAAATAAATGTTTCTAATTAGAAATACGGTAATTTTGGAATAATGTGGGTTCCTTCAGAAAAAGGTATTTAATCAAGACTGACATTTACCTTATTCAGGACTACTCTGAAAGATTTTGCAATTTAACTAAGAAGATCATAATTTTTGTGTTTTGACATATTCAGCATTTAAAAATTTGCCTTTTAGTTAAAAACAGTATTTCTTTTGGATGCTCATTAATTTTAAGTGTTTTATTTTGAAAATTAAAACCATAAATTAAATAAATTTGTTTAGCAGTTCTGATGCTTTGAATTATATTTGAATTATAGTTCACTCCTTATTTTGTAGACCTAGACTGCAGAAAATAACTTAAACATCATGTCTGTGAATACTGCACAGCAATAGTTAGGTGTATCTTAGTACAAGTCTTGCTTACTGAGAGCAGATTGTACATTTTTAAACCTGAATACAGTGACAAATGTGTCTTAAACCTTCCTGTAGAAGTAAAAAATATTCTGCTATTATACTGCTTGAATTTGTTTAATTTGTATAATTTTTGCTAAAATCTTCTTTGTGGTGAAAAATATTTGTCTAAAATTTACTGACAAATAATATAGGAAATTTAGCAGCCCATGAGCTCCACATTATTAAAATTTTCTTAAAGAACCTATGTAAATAAAGAACCCTTGAAAACTTTAAATATGAAAAAAAAAAATCTTTTCCTTCAGGAACACTTTTTATTCACTTCAATAAAAAGGCAACTTCATACTGAACCCCTTGGTCTAGTTGTTTGTTGTTATGAGAATCTGGGAATTATTCCATGGTCTGACCCTTCCTTTATACCACCAGCATCCATCAATGCTGTCCTAAATTCACCAGATCTAATTCTTTTACTTAATAAAATTTACATAAACTTTTTTTTTTCTGCAAAACAAGGAGAAAGGATGATCTATTCTTTGCCCATCCCTAACATTTCCTTCAATGATAGTTCTAATTTCTGTTTGAAGATCCAGAGTAATATAAAAACACCAATACATAATAGGAGCATGCATTTTTTGTAGACAGACTTAATCTTCTTTGGCTTAAAGAGATTGTACTGATTAATTATCGTATTTAAAACACAATTCCTTATATAACTGGAAAAAGCACAACCTTAGGACCAATGTATTGACTAAAAGGAAAAAAAAAACCTGATTAATTAAACAAATCACCTCTTTTTAATTCAAAATCTTTCAACAGTAGAGATGTAACTAATTATAATTTTAAGTATCATTTAATGTATAACCATGTTTATATATGTATAAAATAGGTAAACTTTATGTGAGAGACGAAAAACTCGAACAATGGCTGTTAAAGAAAAACTCCCCATTTTGTTAAGTCTGTTGGTATTGGACAGTTCAGTTGAGTCCAACAGGATTTTCTTTATGAACAGAATTTTCATGAAAAGTGAGTGCTGTACTTGAGTTTGCAACAGTTGTCTGCCCTTTTCAAATGAGATTTTTAGATTTTTACAATTCCCGCGCAAAGAGTCTCATTTACAATCAGATTGGGTTTTATGCAAATTTGTTTAAAAGTGATCCAGATCTTCACCCTGTTGGAAATTTAATATGTGGCAGAATCCCAGCCAGATTTTATTTTTAGAAGGTGATTTTCAAAAGAAAGACATTTCACAATGATGCTGTCCATCAAAAAGAGAGGGTTTGCCTCTCTTTTTGCGAACACAAAGAATAGCTGTGTCAGCATCTTCTTGTAACTGAAATTTGCTAGGAAGAAAAATGTAAATTTTTTTTGTGTATCTAACTTAGAAGCCCTCCCAAGTGAGTCAGTTATCTCATTTTTTTCTTCTCCTTTTTCCTATTTCTTTTCTTCTTCCTTTTTCTATTTTCGTTTTTGTGACTCCATCAGGAGCAATATCCAAGGTGTTATGTGAGCCCTGTAGTGTAGCACAAGGTTTTTATTTTTTTAGTTATTTATTTTTACTTATTTATTTCATACCACAAAGCAGTGCAACTTTATTCAGAACATAATTTATTACTTTACTACATCTGCTTTTGGCCTCATTGTAAAAAGGTGCACATATATAATTTTGATCTGATGGTGCAGACTTATCACACCAGAGTAATATCAGACACCTTTGACTCAAATCCAGGACTGAAGAAAAGAGATTAATGTATTGGGGAAGGCTGAGGCAACCCAAGAAAAGAAGAAAAGCACCGGGTTTTTTTTACTGCTTTTCAGTAGTTGAGTCTGAAGCTTCATAATGATACAGGACTTTAAATTATAAATAATAGCAAAAAATACGAAATTATTTTAAAATTAAATTCTAAATGCTAAAACACAACCTGCAATGACACTGGCCATTTATATGTACCTGTGCAACTTATTATATAATTATATAATAAAAAAGTCTGTGTATATTTATTTATAGATAATCACATTTCTATATATACACATTTATATATAGATCCATTTTTAATGGGTTTACCAGAAATGGGTTCAAAAGCTGAAAAGTTGCAAATTCCAAGTTTTTAACAGTTCCTAACATATCACTATAGAGAGAACAGTAACGTGATGCATACAAGAAAGAGTAAAATTTAGTCTGTTTAGGGAGAACAAAACTATATCTTGTCATAGTGATTTTTTTTTTATTATCTGCCCTACTCAAGAAAATATAGGCACATACAAATCATAATATTACAGATAAGAGGTGGATAAGCATTTTTTTTAAACTAATGATGTCTTCCTGAATCAAAAGAAAAGAAAAAGTTAAAATTCTTCTCACATGAAACATACAACCAATGTCTTCTGGCACTAGTCTGGAATAATGCTCTTTGTGTTCAGTTTTGTCCATTGATTTCACTAGGAGTGCATTTACCTACACTATTAGGAAATATGTCCTTGCTAATTTTCAAGAATTTGGGCTGCACTTTCAATGCTGTAAAAAATGGTATCATGTAGGAAACTGAGACAACCCAGAAAATGGAATTTAAGCAGGTCTTTCTTCTAAGAATATGTTTCTTACACTATTATATTCATAGAAACTGACATTTTTATTTGATTGCTGGAAAACATGAAATGAACTTCCTGTGAAGTTTCATTAACAGCTGTAATCAGGAATTCCACCACAGAAAAAAAATCACTGCGATCACTCCTTATGTGAACATCAAAGTACCTTAAGAGTGGAGCATTTAAGACTGAAAACCTTGAACAACTTTGAACAATTTATAAACTTAAAATGCATAATTAAATCGCATTTTAAAAAAATCTCACTAACAACAACAAAAAAAAATTGCAAGCATAAAAATGTGTAATTTTAAAGTAAATTTTATTAAAAATTTATTATGAAAAGGTTAATAAAGCATTATTCTTTGTTGACATCGCGTCCCGATCACAGGAGGGGCCGCGCCCCGCCTCAGCCGCCCGCAGGCAGCATCGCGGTTCGGCCGCTGGCTGGGGTCCCGGACCGCCAGGGAGCTGCCGATAAACGCGGGCCCACATCGAAGGATCGGAGTAAAGGAGAAAGGAAGGACTCTTTGCTTGCTTCTCCGAGCTGTTTTTATTCTTCCCCGTTTAGGAGAGGCGCCAGAGCGGGCAGGTGACCCGCGCCGTGCGGGTGCTCCTCTTTCGCTCGGCGGAGAGCGGCGGTGCGGGCAGGGCGCGGGAGACGCGCGGCTCGAAGAGGGGGCAGTGACAAAAAGCAGGAAACAGAGAAAAACAGCGGCTCTTATGGAGGTGGGGGTGGATTCCCGGGAGGAGATCGTCTAACAAATCAATGGCTAGATAGGAGGGGTCTGGGGGGACAAATATAACATGGAGCGGGTAAGTTACATACCAATGACAGAAAGGAAATATCATAACTGATAGCGAATCTTTTGGATAAATGGGTGCAGCAAATTATGGCAGACAGGATGCAGGGGCAGGATTTTGGAGGATAGACAGGGGAGAATCTGGAATTATCATAATTGCCACGGAGAGAAGGTGGGAAGACAGGCGGTAAACAACTTTAGACAGAGACTAAACATATAATCTTCAAACCCCCACTGTCACAGTCAGGGAGAGACTAAACTTCAAACCCCCACTGCTACACTTTGAAAATTGAATTTGTCTTACTCTAAGTATATAATACATTTAAATAGACAATATAACAGAAAGCATCATATGTTATCTAAAGGATTGTAATTATCTGCAATTGCACACATACTGTTTTTATCAGCTTAGTTCCATTTGTTCCCTCTAGTCAAAACATACCAGACAACTTTTTAAAAGAACTTTTCATTAACATTTACTCTTTCAATTCTTCTTTTTACTTTTTTTTTCCTAGTGCAGAATTTAGTGACCAACCAGCAATCATCAGATTAAACTTGACATTTTTCTGCTTAGTGGTGATCCGTAGTATCATACCTGTTCTCCCTTTTAGCATTTATAATTCATATAATAATAAGCTGAATTTAATCCTCAAATTTCTTATGTAATATTTTTTTCTCCGTGGTTGTTCACAGAGTGGTATAACAGGAAAAAAAATTGCGATGCTAGAGGAAGAGTCAGTGATACTGCAGCATCATTGACTGCTAAGACCTGTCTTTGTTCTCATGATCTGTTGTACTGTAGGGCTTGTAAATTAAGCAGTAAAACAAATTCCTTTTGGAAACAGGAAAGCAAAATCAATTTGGTTTTAAAAAATTTGAAAGGAGATGACGAATGTATTAGCTTATATTAAAATATTAAAAAAACTTGAGGGAGTTTCTGGAGGAAATCTGCTTCTTGCCTGTATCATATTTTCATTTTATATTTTGATTGCAAGTTTGTTTTATCAAATAGGAACCTTTTGGTTTTGCTAATTCATTTATTATACAGCTCCATTTCTTAATAGGCCACATTCTATATCTTAGTGTATTTCCTGACCCAAAATGTGTGTTCCTCAATGTTGTGTGACAGAATAATTATTTTATATATCATTCTTAGGAGAAAGACTACAATCATAGAATCATGGAATTCTTTAGAGTGGGAAAGACCTCTAAGGTCCTTAAGTTCAGCTGTTAACCCAACACTGCCAAATCCGCTGCTAAACCATGCCCCTTAGTGCTACATCCACACATCTTTTCAATACCTCCATGGATGGTGACTTAACCACTTCCCTGAATGGCTTTTTCAGTGCTTGACACCCCTTTTGGTAAAGAAAATTTTCCTTGTATCCAATCTAAGCTTCCCCTGGTGCATCTTGAAGCTCCTTCCTCTTGTCCTATCACTTTTTATACAGGAAAAGAGAGAGATGAGGTCTTCCCTGAGCCTCCTTTTCTCCAGGCTAAACCACCCCAGTTCCCTCAGGAACTAACAACAAGTAAAAATGAAGATTTGTGAGTAAATGTGTCAGTCAAGCAGGACCTGCCTTTCACAAATCCATATTCATGATCCCCTGTTTATCCTGTACCTTCTGAGTGATGGCATTCACAATGATCTACTCCATAATCTACCCCTGCACCAGGTCAGACTGACAGGTTTGTAGGTCTCAGATCCTCCTTCTATTCCTTCTTATCTCATTTGTTAACTTCCAGCCAAATGGAAGCTCTCTGCTTAGCTAGGACTGGTGGAGAATGGACAGTGGCTTGGCAAGCATTTCTGTCAGTTCCCTTAGCAGCTTTGCGTGGATCATATCAGGCAACAAACAAAACTAAAACTATATAATCCAACAAGAATATTTAAAGATATGATAAGCACTCTAAGTGTGCATGCTTGGATATTTGCAATAAATAGGACTTTTTTTCTCCTTAACTGAAGTTATTTTCCTGTCTCTGTTTTTTTTCACAAGCCATTCTTTATGATAAACTGTTACTCTAAACATACAATTAATACAAATTGTTTTATTTTTCATTTATTTATTATCTTTCATTAAATTACTTTTGGATTTACTATTAGTGTAAATGACACCATATTGATCAATAGATATTCATCATCAATTTGGAAGATGAAGGGCTGGTGAACAAAAAAGTTGCGGTTTGTCCAGGAATGGGCATTAACATGAACATTTTAAATCGTACATGGAACATCAGTGAAAAAGTTTTTACCCAAATTTTTTCTGACCACACAAATTCAGATTTTGTCACAGATTTTGGCTACTGACTACAAGACAGGTGTGTTTGTACTAATAGGGTCAAATTTGAGTGTGCAACAAAGGAGCAGACACACCTAAGAATATCAGAATATCAGTTGCTTGCCTTGACACATGACAGATTGAAAAATATAGTGGTGAGGAAACCATCAGATGGTAATAAAGTAGTAAAAAAAGGACAGGGAACAGAACAGGAAAAATTTATTACCACGATTTATCTGCTGTCCATCACTGTAAAGGCTAGAGCTCAACAGAATTTAAGATTATTTATTTTCTTCATATTACCCACATATGCTCAAAGCCTTCAAGAGCACCAACACTGGTTTCTATCAGCAGAAGTTCACACAGACACAATCTTTTTTTTCTCATAACCAGACCCTTATCTTATGCAGATGTTCTTGACTACTCCTCCCACGGAAGAACCAGGCAGGTAATCTGCTGTCTTCATTTCAAATTATAAATGGAAACCTGAAGGGCTGAAGAGGTGTATTTGAAGCTGGTAGGCTCTGTATGCAAGAAAAGTTTGCACAAATTAGAAAGAAATAAAAAAGGGACTTCAATGCATTATGAAAATCACAAAAGTTTAATGGTAATAAATCTCTCTTTTATGGTCACCTTCTGTAACAGAACAAAAGGGCACTCAAAGTATTAGCAACTAAATTCAGGGCAAATGAAAAAGAGATTGCTTACATGATGCATAGTAATTGCATGGAATTAGTGGGTAAAAAGAATCAAAATTTAAAATAAATGATTTATTAAATTAAATATTAAAAAATTGTATATGGGTTTTAAACTGGTTCATGCTAAAGTAACTGCATCTGGTTTTTCTGCCATAAAATCAAGTGAAGCCACCCAGGAAAGACTACAGGATTTCCTGACAGCGAGGAACATCAGTAAAGACATGGTTAGGAAATAATTTCATCCATTTCCAGAACTACAATTTTATAAGGACTATGGGAAATTTATTTTGGGACTCTTTTCCATGAAAGGATTAAGTTCAGTAACTTCAAATTTCTTCTGGGACCTTTATTGTTAGCCAATATGTTTTTTGTACCTCTTCTTTTTCATTCAGATTAATTTTCACTAATACCAGATATATATTTTGAGATACTTTTTTTTTTCCCTAGAAGTTGTATTCTGAGGTTTATTTTTTCTTCTTTCTTGTAGTTTCTTACTTTCATGGAAAAAAGAAAAAAAAAAAGAAAACAAGCACACTAAAGTTAAAATTTCAACCGGTCAAGCAAAAAATCCCCAAGTGCAGAAACAAAAATTTGAAAACTGCACAGAATTTGTTATATTGACGTTTGGCTTAGATGATCATTGTAAGTCACTTCCAGCTGGCACTGTTTTGGTGTAGCCTTGCCTAGTCTGGTCTACTCTGGTCTAGTCTAGTTCATGTTACAAAACACTGATCCTGCTGCCAGCAGATGTGATGAACCTACCTCAAAGGATCTTTGTGCAGGAGTTTGTCAGGGCTTGTGGAAAGAGCATTAAACAAGATTTGAAGAGGGAAGGGCTAGAACCAGCCTCACTAGAGGTAAGCCTGGAGGTAGTGCATCAAAATCTGAGGTCTGCTCTCAAGGTTCTTTGGTCTGTTCTGTTGTGTGCTGGGTACACAGGAGCACATTTGAAACATCCCTTTACTAATGTCCATAGCATCATGGTCTCCTCAGTGGAGCCATGGAATGGAGATACACATGGCAGCAGAGATGTAGTGGCTGATGATGTGTTAGAAACCAGAGAAACAACGGAGAATTTTTACATAGGAGTTAGGGCTTCTTCACCCAAATAGATAGCTCAGCTAAAGTGAACCTACAGTAATGCATGGCAGCATGATCAACAAACTGGAGAAGTTGAAATACACTGTGCAGCAGGAAAACTGTGATATAATTGCAATCACAGAAAGGTGGTGGGTGACTCAGGAAATTAGAGTGCTGCAACAGATGACTACAAACTCCTCAGCAAGGACAGGGTAGTTGCTTTTTATACTAGGAAGTGTATTTACTGGCTTGAGCTTGGCAAAGGTGAAAACAAGGTTAATTGGTTAGAAGAGCTGGGATCAGCCAGCAAGGCCTATATCCTGGTTGGAGTCTGTTATCGTGCATCCAACCAGCATGAAGAGACAGATGGAATATTCTACAAGTAGCTGGTAGAAATCTAGCTCTTGCCCTTGTGACGGTCTCCAACTTATCAAATATCTGCTGGAAATACAAAACACTTAGGAGGAAACAATCTAGAAAGTGCCTGGAGGGAACGTTCCTGTGTGGGAGATAGTTCCTGTCATAGCTGGTGAAAGGAAATCTATAGGTAGAGCCCTGCTGGACCTGTTGTTTGGAAATAGAGAAGGATTTATTGGTGACATGATGACTGGAGGTTGGGCATTGAATTTAAATGATTGAACTTCCAAAGGCCAGAGAAGTAAAAACCAGGATCAGCAGAACTGCTACCTTGGACTTCTGATAGGCAAACTTTAGGCTATATAGTGGCCTGGTTGATAAAGTCCTTTGGGAGGCAATCCTGAATGGAAAAGCAGTCTTAAGTTTGGACATTCTTCAGGAAGGAAGTCTTCCAGACTTTTATCCTTCTATTCGGCCTTCAAAAATTGTCCTTGATGTCTGCCTCTGGGAAGGACAAACTACTGGATGAGTTGGTTTTGTTTTGACTCCTGCTTGTAGCTTCCAGTCTTTCCACTCACAAGTCACAACAAACAGCTCACTCAGCTTCTTTAATTCTTTACCCTGCCTTGTAAATGTCTTTAAGTTTTAAGGACTCAGGCTAAGGTCTGAAAGAATAATTGTGTCCTTATGGCTTTAGTATAGTGGGTGAAATCTCAGTAGTTTCTGATTTTTTCCTTTA
>VYZP01013972.1:0-36792 GCA_013400635.1 Hypocryptadius cinnamomeus
TATATATATATATATGTGTATGTGGCTAATGAGAAGGAAGGAAACAATATAAGCATCAAAAAAGGTGGGTATAGAATGTGTCAAATACGCTGAGCCCTGATGTAGGAAGCAGTTTTAATTTGTTGACAAAACTCCACTGAGTTAGCTTCTATCAAAATACTGGTCAGCATAAAATCATAACACAGATTCGTTAGTTGTTTTGGGGTTTGGTGGTTTTGTTTCCATTTTTATGTGTCCTTCAATCAGTCCCTGAAGCCAAATGACATGTCAAATTCATCAGAAGAATCTATGACATTAGATGTCAGAGAAATTCTGTCATATGATTAGTTTGTTCCTTACTGCTACTGATGGAGCACAAAATAAGTATTGAATGGTGGACAGAAAAGGATTTGCTTTAAAAAGACTGATGCTGTCAGTTTGGTGGAAAAAAAAGTAAAAGAGTAAATCACACTGAAGCTTTTTAGTGCTTTGCCTTTTCAATAAGGTAATGCAGTGTATTTTCTAACAATGGGCTGGTACTGTGCCAACCCAATCTCATGTTTTTATTTCTCTGTACATGTTTTATAGGTATCTGGGTGATACAGTCTTACTGACCCCTTGGTCATGGGTCTGACACAAAAGGCTCCAAACACATTATGGAGTTACGTAAATCAGGTGTAATACATTGCAACTCAACTTGGAAAGCAATCTGTATCCTGTTGTTTAGTTCTGTTTTACAGACTAAGTTCAAATGAATTGCTGCTTATACATAAAGTGCTAGAAAAGTACTATTACAAATGTCTTTTACGCTATATCAAATCAAAATATGTTGGAGTTCAGTACCATGTTGCCAGATTAATATGCTAGTTATCATGGTAGAGAATATTGATAGAGAATGTAATGAAGAAGAGACCAGATCTTGGCAGTCTCACTGCAGAATGCTGCTGATTTCTGTGAATGATCCTATTTGATACAATAGACAGTCTGAATGGACGAATGGAGCTTTATATAGGTGACTCCCAGATACAGATCTAGAGTTTCTATGTGAGAAAAATGCATCTTAAATTAAAGTTTGTCTGAGAAGACAATATTAAAATAAAATGGCATCAAATGCTAGCTGCCTATGTTTCACACAAAGAAATTCTAGCAACGTAACCTTCCTATAGGAAGACCATATAATATACCTCAGAAGATTAAGCAAGAGAAACCTGAAGTGAAAGCAAAATTCCATGAATAGACCTTTCAGTCAGAGATTACTATAAAATGTCAGCTGGCTTAATGGGTCAGGTCATCTACCTCTTCCAATAAACATCCCAATTCAATTTGTTGTCTACAGACAAGCATTGTGTTTGGGGGTCACTAGAGGAAACTGGAAAATCTACCTGAATTGAATTCCTATTACTTAATTATATAGTTCTGGAAGGTGCATTTTCTAAGTGACTATGTGGACTTCAGTGCATAGCTGTCACATAAATCACCTCAAGCACATATGAGGAATGATTTAAAAGCCTATAATACTCTTCCCTCATAGCCTAATGTTAGACTTCCTGGCTGGGATGTGGAAAGTATTGAACAATGCATCTGCAAATATGAGCTGTGATTTAAAAACTGGTGGGGATAAGTTACGTTTTTCTACTGCTATATATATATTTTATTTATTTCCTGAAGATATCCAAGTGAAAGAGTTTTGCTATAGCAAACAAGAATTTTAAACAGCATATTTTGAATTGCCTACCGAGTAATAGTACTGGGTTCAAATGTTTCTCTGCTGGCTGCCATTTGCAATTTGTTTACTCAGCTGATTTTAAGCCTTCTGTCTCTAAGCAACTTGTTCAAAGCCACCTAATTTCCACCAAGCATTTCCCCTTCCCCCCCCACGCCCCCCATTCTTATTAGTCCTGCTCCTGGCCTTTGGGTCTTTGTCTGTTCAGGTTAGAACATGTGCTACAAGGTTATTGGATGGTACAGGTGGAAGTATACAGATGCTAAGGTGTAGCATGGGCTTATTTCCCCTTGTCTTTTAGATTGCCCTGGAGGTCCCCTAAAGACTGAATGTCGCCTTGCTGTCTAGCAATATTGATGTGAAATGTGTTGGATAACCAGTAATATAAACAAAACAAAGGGTCCAGTTGCCATGGCAAGTCTAAGGCAGTTCCTTAGGTGCCTGATGGTTATTTAAAAGTAGCCCGTAACCTGGGCAGTCCCATCATAGGTAATGCTGTGAACCAGCACTATGAAAAAGCTCATTTGTTGACCTCTTCACTATTCAGAGCTCTCCCCAAATGACCTGCCTTAGAATAGGTCCTGATGAGCCATTTTGTCTCTTTAGCAGCAGTGGATAATTTCTTAATTGCCTGGACAGCAGGAGGAGAACCTGAATTCTGAATTTGCAGAGCAGAGCAGCTCAGCTGAAGGGTACAGCAACTGCCTGGTGATGAGTACTCTGAGATGTGTGCTGGGGTCAGACTGGCAGTTGCTATCTGACAGCTGAGCAGATCAGCTGAACAATTTGAAACAAATCAAAGCTCAGGGAGGAGGTTATAAATTTGGGGGCTACTATCAGGCATGTGAGTTGATTAATTGGTGCGTGGCTGCTCAGGGAGTGATGCCTACTGACTTTGATGGGAAGCTGCTGATTCTTTCGGTCTGTTTGGAAAGCTGAGGATGGAGTTTTTGTTTGCTTGGTGAGTCTTATGCCAAGCAGCTGCTACCACTCTCCTCAAGCTGGAGTATTCAGGTAGGTGTTTGGAGTCCCTGTTCTATGAAGAGAAAGTGGAAAAGGACTTGTTGGGCTGTCTGGGACTTCAGGTGCTGTTTTAGGTGGAATTCCTAAGCTCCTTGAAGTCAGAGTTAAATGTAGGGAGGTTTTCTGCTCTTCTGCTTCTCTCATTGGAAAGATGCTTAATTTTTTTTAGGGTGTGAGAGCAGAAAAAGTCATGTCCATGTGTTTGTGTGAATGTCAGTTTCCACCAGTACAAAGGTGGGTATTGAAGTAGTATTGCCAAATTACAATTTTGCTCAAAAGAAACAAAATTAGTATGGAACTGTTTGCTATGAACATTTTGCTCACTAAGTTGTATTGCTCTTTTTGTGAAGGTAATGCAACTCTTCTGGCTACTTCTCTGTAGGGAATTGCATATCATACCTCTAATGAAGCAATGTGAGAAATGTCTCCTCTCTTCTGTAGAGTTCAAACAATGAAGACACATAACCTCCTTTCCTGTCTTATGTGGGTTGGGAGTTCCGTGACATTTAAAACCAGTTCCAAAGTAACTCAAAGCCTAAAGTTAAATAAATAAATAAAAACATGTATGTTTACAAAATTTAAGGACATAGCCCAGGCTGTCTATGGGTTATTGGCAATATGTACCTCAAATATGATTGTGTCATAATGTTCTTGACTGTGTTTTTCTAAAACCTGCAGACATTCTTGAGTCTAGTTCTAACTGACCTTGGTTTCTTTCAGCTTTAATAAATGTCTACTTTTAAATAAAACTAAGTGATTACTTCATAGTTTGAAAAAGTGGGCTTTGGAGTCCTGGTATGCCTTTGCTTAGCTGTGTGGACGCACATGTGTCATTTTCCACTCATAATTCAAAAACAGTGAAGAAAAAAGTATTTTGAATGTTTGGATGCCAAAATGGAAATTTTTATTTTTGCCAAGTTTTGATTTGGCTGAATTTGGATGGCTGAATAGTTCATACTCCACTGGGAAACTCACAGGTATTATCAGAGATCAAAAACAACCTTCACTGCAGCAGCAGCCATTAGCAATTCTGTAGCTGCTGCATAAAGAACTTTAAAGAGCCAATTGCCACATGCCACAGGGTCTCATCCTGCTGATTTGTCCCCTGTTACCCTTTTTCAGTGTTCCTCCTGAGTGGGAAGGGCTATTGCTGCTTGGCTGCCCTGTGCAGCACATTTCCCCACTGATGTGGAAGACAGACATATTCTACAGATTTTTTTTTTTTGCCTCCTCCTTCCCACTAGAACCAACAGGAGAATTAAAAACCAGAAAGCCCTGGTGAGTGGGTTGTGTTAGCATTTCTGGGTTGCTTGTACCATCCTCTCCCCATTCCAGGCAGACTGGCTCCCAAACTGCAGAGCCCAAGATTGCTTCTCATGCTTCCTCTCACAGGCAGCAGTTGCTCATCTCCAGCCTCCCAGGACAGGCCCCCTTGCTCTCCCCTGATCTAATCACATATGTAATGTTTTTGTAATTTAGAATTTAGTACTATATGTGGCTTGTCATCAGGCATCAAACAAGGAGAGCTAATGCAGGAATCTGTTCTTAATTCTTTTCTTTCTGCTTTTCATATGGTACTTTAAAGTCCACTTTTGTTCATTTGAGTTTTCTAGATGTTGCTTTCATTGTCCCCAAGGGGTTTAAGGTTTTAATGCTGTCTAGCTGAATGTTTGACATGTTTCTCTTAGCTGGCAAATGCCACATCAACATTTGCCAAGCTGAACGAAGACACTGATCTTTTAATGTATAATTCAATGTATTCATGGCAAACACAGTTATTTAAGAACTTTTCTCAGAGTTACAGTAATAATGCCTGTTAACTGGCAGTGGAATTTGTTTACAGCAGAATGAACTTGGATGGCTTTCTGGCATGGTAGTGAAGTTTAACCCTTAGCTAAACAGTATTTTCTTTACATGCTGAGTAAGAAGCATTATTTAGAAATGAAGCGATGCTCATTTTTGTTAGCTATGGCTCTTTCCTGCTGCTGTAAATTATGATATGTAAATAAACTCTAATGCAATTAACTAAACATAACTTCTGCAGATTTTCGTGTAGTGCTTCTTTGTCACATGCTTTGAGCTTAGGGGTGGAGATGACAAGGCTTGGGTTTATGTGTTTGCTTTTGTAGACTCTGTCCCAACATAAAGTTTCACCAATACGTCTGCTTCATACAAGCATTCCTTGTCACTTCAGAGAGCAAAACCATTACTGTACAACTTAAATAAATAAATCAATTGGTTCCAGCACCCTCCTTATTTGTGAAAGAAACAAATCTTGTGTAACTGTTTCCCATTTTACAATTTGGTGACAAGAAGGGGAATGCAAGTGCCAAAAGGCCATAAGGTTTTTCCCTCCCTCCTTCCTTGTCCAAATTCTGTGGTCATTAGCCAGGGATGGGGAGGAACCTTCCTCCAGACAAACGACTGCAGATGTTCTTACTTTACATAACAATTTGTGAATCAGGCTTTGCTTTCCCTTCTACCTATTCTGAAATCAATAGGAGAGATTATTAGTCGTGGAACAGCAGGAAACAATGGGCAGGCTGGAGGGGCGAGTGTGCAACGTTCCCTTCTTGGCAGTGGGAAGAGCCCCAGTGCTGGTGAGCACAGCTGTGCCATCCTCAGGGGTGGCACTTCTGCCAAAGCCTCTGGTGCAGTCCCAAGGTCTGTGTGCTGCCACTGGCACACGGGCTCCCACACTGCTAACCCCAGCCCAGAACCAGCCCCTCACCTTTCCCCATCTTTGGGCCCTGCCCCCGACAACACTTTCAAGGGTACCAGAAGTCACAAACACAAGTTTGACTGGAATGTTGTTATGCGTGAGAAACATCATAATAATTTTGCAAGAAGTTGAAACTTCTGAAAGTTGAAAATTGTTTTTAGAAAGTTGAGTTTTGTATTGGAGAAACAGTAAATAAATGGCTCCCATCTGCCCACTTGGGAGAGCTGGGTACAGTTCTCCTACTGTTTACAGCAGGAAATTAAGCTGCCAGAAGCACCCCGGCCAGCCAGCACAGAAACATAAACACATTTCTTTTTTTTGCTCAAAATATTTTGTACAGTATGTATTTTTGTGTTTTACTTTTGCTCTCCCCCTATGATTCAGGCTATTTTTTTATTACAGTAGGGGTTTTCCAGTACTTTGGTAGCATTAATTATACATTTCAACCCCTAAAAAGAGTTATAGAGAAAATCTGTAAGGCATTCCATAAAATTAACTTTCTCCTTACTTCACCTGGCTTGTCATAATTTTGTCACTGCTGCATCTGGATGGCTCTGTCAACATTTGTGATAGAGTTTGTCTCCTGCTAAGACTTCTTTAGGTTCATTCTGTTTTTTAATGCATGTTTGAAGCTAGTTAAACTAGTTTTACCTAGTAAAAGCATTTTAGCAAACTATGCAGCAAAATGTAGGTCACAGTATCTACCTTTGATCTCCTGAAAATTTATATGTGGAATAAAAAATAAATGGCAGATACTGTTACAGTTTTCTGATGGAAATGAAGACTAAGTTGAGTGACGCTTCTGGAAGTGTTCGAGACCAGGCTGCAGGGAGCTCTGAGCAACCTGGTCTAGTGAAAAGTGTCCCTGAACATGGCAGCAGAGTAGAATGAGACCATCTTCAAGGTCCCTTTCAACCCAGGCCATTCTGTGATTCTATTACATTACTAGTCCTTGTGTTTACTCTTGCTTTGCTAGTTCAGAAGAGTTGAATATCCTCTGAATTCTTGTCTGAAAAGAGAAGGTGAAAATGAAGGATTTCTTTAACACTATTCTGCAGTTTACAGAAAAAGGCAGCTCAGCTGAATTTAAGTGATTATTTTAAATCTTCCAATGAAATCACCATCAGTATGCAGTCATGTGCTCTGCACTAGGGAATAAAAATCCTAGCTGTCGTCTTGTCAACAAGATCAATTGTGAGCACAAGCAGGTTTATTTAATTTCTTAATTTTCAAATGAAAATGAGTAAGAATATTGAAATGCTCTGCTTATAAATCCAGCTACCTAGCTCCCTCTTGAGTCAAGATCCCTATGCTCAGGATAGAAATGCTTCTCATTGGTTTTGAGAATATTTTAAAATTTTGTTAAATTTATTTTACATCTACTTATGTATAAATCACATCAAAATCTACTTCCTGTTACTCTGTACACCACAAAGTCATGCAGAATGCACACATTTTGATTTCAAGTCTTTGTGTTTGCATATCCTGGGGTGTAATACAGACAGTATCATACATTCTTACAATCTTTACTTATTCAGATGCTGATTTACACAAAAACAATTCTCTGAAACAAAAAATCATGGGACTGGATGTTGAAAATCACAACAAATCATATGAAATGTGGTAAAAGTATCCTTTGCAGAGTTCTCGCTATTCTTCTAATAAAATGCTCATATTTTAGTGGCTGAGTTTCTTGCTGATTATCTGCTAATGAGATATGCCTAAGCTCATAAGAACTAGAGTGTATGAATTTCCCACTGGGTCTGGGGTTGGAAGGAGGTAATTCATGCTGTGTGGCTACTGCTTCTCTATGCAGGGGACAGAACTCAGCAGAAATTAAAATCATACCTTGATTGTCTAATGGGGGCTAATGCATACAAGTGGAAAGAAGAGCCTATTACTTCCCTGCTAGGAAGAGTGGAAGATTAGTTGAATGAAGAGCACCTCCTGGGTACAAGAAAGACTGAGGAAAGTTGAGGAGTGGCCTCTGACTTGCTGGCTTCTCCTCACAGTGCCATAAGTGTGCAGAATGTGTATCTCCATTTTTTTGGTCTCTCTGAATAGAGACTAAACCTTAAACTAGGCTTTGAGGACTTCTAAGGTGTCTCTTTTTGTGCTTTGCTTTGTCTCTCCCCCTCCAATCCCATCTAGTTCTGGAAACCTACAAGAGTCTGCGAAGGGCTGCTCTGGTATGGCCACTGAATCAGGAGACTTTGCTGCCTCTGGAGCCCATGTGAGATGCAGTGCTCCTCTCCCCAGGAGGAGGAATGTAACAACTCCTTATGGCTGACATTTCCCACACTTGCTGAAAGATGAGGAGAGACTTGAGAGGTGGAACAGAAAGATACCGCCCTTCTACTAGATCACTGTCACCTTTTTGGTGTTCAGCCCTGACTAATCTTCTTAGGAAGAAGCCTGGGGTTAATTATCTGATGTGCCTGGATCCCTTTCCAGTCTTGTTTGAGACAGTCAGTGTACTGTTCCTGAGAAGAAATGCCCTGTTAAGAAGGTACTGGGCTCAGTCTGTTTTCCAGACAGGGGAAACCACTATTTTTCTGTTTGAATTATATTGCTTATATAAGTTTCTTGCTGTAAATATTTTTCCCCCCACCTTAAACCTTATCACCAGCTACTGCTTTGCCCCATAAATGTGATTTTTATATAAAATAAAAACAGGACCGAATGGGGCAGGCACTTCAGTGTTTTAGCCTAGTAATGCAAGTGACCTAATATCTTTTAGGGGGGTTGCACTGTAGTGGTATTGTACCTACATCAATATTTTCCTCATTCATTTTACAGTACAGATGAAATGAGGACTGTTAACATGAGACATACCACTGGCAAGGTTTTTATTCAGCTTTAATTGTTTGGAAATTTGAGATTTGAAATGGCCTTGCTCCTTTGTTAGCATGATGATGCTCCTACAACTGGTAGGAGTAAAGTTGGTTCATTCTGCAGAGTCCTGATTGTTTCCTTGCTAATTATCTTATTTTCTGTTACCATCTTGTCAAGAGATTGCCGTGAATTACTTTTGACTGCATTTAAGGAAGTGTTAACTGCATGCATTTAACTGCATGCATACATAGGAGTCGGGATAGTAAAAGGATGAATAGCTTTCACTTCCTATGTGTATTAAGTTATGTATTTAAGATAAGCAGAAATGTATTAAAGAACGCAGTTCAAAAGGATATGAAAAGCAAAACTTTGGACATTTGAAAGAAAATGGATTTGAGTAGCTTAGATTTTTAATTTTGTTTCCTTGGAATATTTATCTTTGTATGTTCATATTGGTGCATCAAATGCTGTAAGTTACTTTTTCAGCATAAAAATTATATTTTGGGTATCCAGATTATGGGACACCATAATCTGGATACCCAAAATTTTCTGTGTATCCAAATAACTATTGAATCTAGTAGAAGGGGAGGAAAAAATATGCACACAGTTTCTAAATCCTGCTGAAATAACAGAAGAAAAAGAAAATCATAGACAATGGTGAGTGCGTATAACTACACACAAGAAGGCAACCAGTGCCAATATTCAAATCCAAGCACTGATTGGTTTGACCACAACCTCCCAAAAAAACTCACTTCCTTCTCAACCTAGGACAGCAACACAAACTCAAATGGGTACAATTAATTCTTAAAATGTTAATTTTCTCAGAAGAAACTTTTGAGTATTCTACTAAATGAAAATAGTCTGAGGGTGATCACTTGTACTTTGCAGTGCCATGAATTTTCAGTTGTCAGGGATTAGTTTCCAGCTTTTATTATTTCTTATCTGTGGCAGTCAGCCTGCTGTTCTGAATTTATTTTTATTTCCTTCCTATATTACATTTTGTTGCCAATTTGTTAGATATTTCATTTCTAAGTAAAGCTTTCAGTCCCATGCTTTCAGCAAATAATTTTTTTAAGTATATTAGCTTTAATGATCTCATTCACTTCGTGAGTTGTTATTTGTATTCTAGAAATGAATTGTGTGGTCTAACTGAACTGGTATAACTATATTTAATTCTAACTTGATTACCTCTCTGCTGTTTTCTAGATAGAGCATACACTCAAATATACCCACATGCTTCCCATGACTCCATATGCTCCCATTGACTATGGCAGGATTTGTAAGCAATATACCTAATTGCACTTTTCATTATATAGTCAATAGGCATATAAGTTAATTGCACAGTTTTGCTTTCACTTTAGGTATATGATAAAAATTGATTTTCCTTCCTTCTGACATTTACTAACTGGCCAGCACAAAACAGCCTCAACACTACTGAAGGTCCAGTGTTCTCAGTAACTGGCATTCCTACTGCTTTAATGATGGAACTGAGTTTTGGCATGATGTATTAGTTAGATGATGTACTTGCAGATACAGATTCTTATCCTCCCCTCTTCTTTGAAGCGCACTCTTAGTAAAGATGTGGATTTGTGCAATACATGTTTTGCATGTTGCTGTTCTTTTCCCCCTTTCTTTTACCTCCTCATCTGAAAAGGTCCAGAACAGCTGGCAATATCAGGAGCAACAGAAAGGAAGTGCATTGGGCCCCATAGGAACCTTTTCACCTGATTGATATAGGCATACACCAGAACCTTTCTCAGAAACTGCTCTTGTATTCCCTGACAACCATCAGGGTAAAAGCATAGATTGCTCATTAAAAAATCTCACATATTCCATTAAGGAGTGTGTATTTTATGGCTTTCCAGCTCTTCCTGTCTGTTAGGGTGCCTTGACCCATTTACTCTTAGCCATACAAGCTCTTCCTCTGTTGGCCCACCTTCCTCAACTCTTCACTGTTTTTCCTTTCTCTGAGTTTGGCCAGCCAGCTTCAGCTTCCCTGTGGCAACCAGTCTCCACTCATTATAGCCACAGCTGACATATTCTGTGTGTCCCTATATCTGTGCGGCAGTAGGTATAAATTGTCAATATGATTATTGCTTTCACCATATTTTGTGAAGATAGGGAAATTAGATCCTTTGGTAACTTGCAGCAAATTACATGAATTTTGGCTACTTGTGATTTGGATACCCTTTCCAACTTCTTATTTGTTGATTTTTTGATACAACACAGTAGGGGGTAATTCAACCTGCCCTCTTTAGCTGGGAGTTGTGCTAAAAATTATGTTCATGTACAGATCTTTAAGATTTCTGTCAAATTTAGGTGTGGTTGATTCCCCATCTGTTTTTCCTGCTAATTTCCTCAAGATATTTGCCCACTGTAGTAAGGTGAGCAAAAGGGCAATCAAATATCTGTAACTGTGGGGATTCTGAGTTATTCCAACAAAACTATTTATCTGCAGCAGGGGAAGTACTATGGGTCCTTGGGAAAGGAAAGAACAGGAAATGGTCTGCGAGCAAAAGTTAAATGTTCTCCTGATTTCCAACTGGTTTGCTGGGGGTGTTCCAATTGGCTGTGCTAGGAACAAACAGACATGGCTCTGATCGTCTAGTTAATGGAAGGTCTGGAGATGTTTTTATTATCTGTTTAACCATTGAAGACTGTAAGAGAGGCTTGAATGCCATTAATAACATTCACCTTAAGGCCTTAAGCTTATGATAAAGCAACATGAACCAAATCCAGGTTTTCTTATGCCTATGTAGATCTCTCCAAGCTATTAGAAGAAATTGTGTAAAAACCATTAGCAGACTCCCCTGAAATCTCCAAATAGGTGATTGATTGCATTTATGGCTGCAGGGTGGCCTACAGTGGCTGAAGATGACAGGCATCCAAATATTTGCAGTTCCAGTCATAAAGGATTTTGTTCCAGCCCCTCCTGGTTTAGCGCCATTTTTCCTGGTATGCGCCTCCCAGCTGGATAAAGGAACAACCAAGGTGTGGGACCAGCTGTCTATCCACTGGGGAGGAGGAGTCAGTGTGTGCAATTGAAGGAGGTAGTGATGATGACGTCTTGGTTTGAAAAGACAGGTGTCTGCTTAGGAAGGCAAAAGTCTCTCTTGAAATGGAAAATGTAAACTCCCTCCCTCCAAATTATTACAATTTTGAAATTAAGGCACTCTCAGGCAAAGATATGGGAGTAGGAATAACAGTTCTTTATTAGGAGAAATTAAAATGCACCAATACAAACCAACACTGACAGAGTCAGAACACAACCTGACACCCCGTTGGTCAGGGTGTGGTGGCAGTGCCATTAAATGNGTGGCTATATCGCATTTGCAACCTAAGACAGATGACTAATTAATGGCACTTTCCCCTTCGAGTTAAGTAAAATTAAAACTGTGGTTTTAGGTAAATGCGGGTGCAAGCAGAAGATAAACACTTGGATATTGCGTTTGGATAAGCTTCCCTTGGTGTTGGCAATAGGCGCAAATGCTGGAAATTGGAATCATAACTTTAAAGACTTTCAGAGCTGGGGTTTGGGATTGTGCATCTGCTTGGTTGAAGATCACTGCTAAATTTCAAGAGATAATGTGACTAAAACAATGATAAAATACAGTATTAGGTAGTCTTAGTGATATTTGTGGTTTTTTCAGCTCTGTAGTCCTTGATGACCACACTGCTGTTTAAAACCACCTGTTCTCATGTTAGTAGATGTGTTGTTTTGTTGTCCTCATTTTGTGAAGTGGTTGTATGGGCTGTGTGGATGAATGGGTGAAAGCATAGCCAGAGTCATTACTGAAGAAAATCCCAATTGGTTTATCCAAAGGAAAGCTTGGGTGGAGCAAACTGGATTTAAAAATCTCTCTAAATTACTTTTTTTCACAAGGAAAAAAAAAATACTTGCATGATGTACACCTGTGAATTTGCTGATTTTTATCTCAAAATATTCACAAAATCATGAAATAGTTTGAGTGGGAAGGGACCTCAAAGATCATTCAGTTCCAATTCCCTTCCCATAGGCAGGGACACCTTGACACCTTTACTAAACCACATTGCTCAACCCAGCCTTGTCTTGAACACTTCCAGGGATGGGGCATTCACAACATCTCTGGGCAACCTGTGCCAGTGTCTTAGTACTCTCATAGTGGTGAGATTGTCTTCCTAATATCTAATCTAAACCTAGTGTCTTTCCGTTTGAAGCCATTCTGCCTTGTCTAATCACTCCATGTCCTTGTAAAAAGTCCCTCTGCAGCTTCCTTACAGGCTTCCTTCAGGTACTGGAAGGTGTTCCAGGGTCACTCTGGAGCCTTCTTTTCTCCCAGCTGAACAGCCTTAACTCTCTCAGCCTGTGCTCCAGCCCTCTGATAATCTTCATGGCCTCCTCTGGACTTCCTCCAGCAGGTCCATGTCCTTCTTGTGTTGGGGAGCCCAGAATTCAACTCAGTGCTTCTGATCTAGTGTTTGGTAAAGAATCGTGGCAGATGTACTGACATTTTCATACTAACTCATGTGGAAGAAGTGAGGGTAAAAGGATAAACAGAGTTAGAATCTGTCATGGGCTGTTTGCTACAAATTCTTGCTAGCATGCATTGGGGTGATGCCAATAATCATAAACAGTAGACTTACATTTGAGTTGTATTGATAGCCAAATGCATGGCAAAACCGTTATTGCCTCATGCTCTCACATTTTAGGAAAGCTGAGTAAGTCACACCCATGAGATGGAGAGTCCTGTGACAGTTTGCACTTTTTAAGCGGTTTGCTGTGTGCTAGTAACCAGTTGTTTACATTACCTTTAAAAGGTATCATCTTAAAATAAAAAAAAAGCCCCAACAAACCCAAGACAATAATCTGTTTCTCCTCAAAATGTGACCTACTAAGTCCAAATCATACCCATGTATGGCAAACAATAGTGTTTTAGAAAAGGGGACTTCGACACTCATTGCAACTAGAGATGGAAACAATATGCAGTCAAAAACTCAAGAGGGCACATTTCCAATAGTATTAAAGTACTTGTTCCTAGACACAGTAGATCATGAGATATTGAATCTTAATCTCCTGGCATTCCTATATGCAAGGATACTATTTTAAGACATATTATAAAGCTTTGAGAATGTTTTAATGATTGTTCTCCTTTCTCTGACATTAGTTCTGGCTGATGTCTTAAAAGCACTCTCAGGCAGTTGTTTAAATAGTTGTCCTTCAGCATGAGTGCGTATGTTAAACACTGGCAGGTCTTTTGATGAAGAGTTAACCTGCCAGTGCAGATACCATGACCAAAAGGTAGTGTCTTCCCTAGTTCTGCTGGTTTAAATCCTTCTTTTCATGCCTGCTCACCATTGGTGTCTGCGCGGCTGCCTGAAGCACATCTCTTCTGCAGCTAGTGTGCCTGCTTGAGCTTAACAGTGGCATCTGGCTGATGCCAGGCATGCCCAGGTCGTGGTGATGCTCTGGGCCTTGTAGTCCCTAGGAGGTGGCTGGAAGATCAGGAGCACCACTAAAAAGTCTGTCCTAAGTATAAAACCCGGAATTGGCATTATTGCCCATAGTGTTACCAGTGTATTCACTATAGGTGTGAGAACACTAATAACTACTGTGAGAACAGCTGTTTTCCAGCTGAAGCAGAATTGGTAAGATTTGTGTATGCCGCCTGTGGGCTTGTACGGCTGTTCTGAGCTACCAGCAAAACTCACATGTAGGTACGACAAGACCTGTCCTGCTATAGCTTAACTTCTGTGTGTGCTCATACTACTAGCCTGGGTGTGTTTGTCAAGGTCACTGCTCCAGACTGCAAGAGAGATATGGCAGTGCTTTAAATCTGCAAACACAGAGTAGTGTAGTTGTCTTTGGCTCCAGCTTTTACAGGGCTGCTCACTGCTCAGGACATTTTTCTCAGCCAACACAGATGATTTAAACAGATCTGGCAGCCAGGCAACATTGAAATACCTGAAGTCAAATTTTATTTTCCCTTGAGAGGGATTGAATAAAACATAACTGATGGAGCAATGGAAATCTCTCTAAGGAAGATGCATGTTCCCCTTTGGGAGATGCATCCTATCAACAAATCACTTTCCTATTTCTAGGCCAGGATGCTTCAGAGGTGAAATCTGTTTTCAGATTTTATGGTTTCGTTCATAGCTAACACCATCTCCATTTTTTAAGAGTTATTTTCAAATTCATGTGGGTGAATAAAAGCTGAAGTATGTGATGAAATTACCCCAAGTTATCAAGTTTAGCTAATCCATGCTTACTTGCTGATGTCAAAATCATAGTGTTAACTTTGTTTACAAAGATGTCAGAGCGCCTGTGCTGCTAAAGGAGCTGGCAGAAACAGTGACAAGGCTGTCTGCAAAGGGCAGACCAGAGGTAACTTAGAAACTGCTGTTATATATCTGAAGATGAATAAGAAATCTTCATGGTTTCATAAATGTCTATGCATTCAGTCACACCTGTGAGCGAGCTAAGATTTTGGAGAAAATAAGTTTAGCAATCCAATCAGGCTGGTTCACAGGCATACCTTGCCAGTAAATTGCTCTGAAAACTAAACTACAACACCTGTGAGACCTAAACATGGTGGGACAGGGTAATTTTGACTCTGGCAAGGCTCTTGTACAGGCCTTGTGCCCAGGAAATGGCAGCTGGCATTTGAAAATGACATGGTTTTGCCTGAGTTCAGGTACCATCAGCCTTAACAAATGCCAGTCTGGGAAGGAGCATGTGAGTAATTTCAAATCACGCACAGGGTGCCTAACTTAGGTTTACCACAGTGACAGTGACTTCTGTGAGACGGAAGATGCCCTTCCTCACTTCCAGTAGTTCTGGTGCCCCAAACCACTGAGGAATTTAAATCGGGGTGGTATGGAGTTTTGTTGTTGGGGGGTTTTGTGTTTTGTTTTGTTTTGTTTTTCTTTGTTTGCTTGTTTGGCTGTTGGTTGGGTTTTTGTTTGTTTGGTTGGTTATTGTTTGTTTATTTTTGTTCTTGTGAGGTTTTTACTTGTTTGTTTCTTTGTGGGTTTTGTGTAGTTTGTTTGTTTTTTGTTTTTTTTTTTTTGTTTTTCTTGGTTATTTGTTGGGGTTTTTTGTTGTTTGTTTGTTTTTTTAATGGAATGATCCCAAGAGGTTTGCAGGCACAGCTTTGGTGCAGTCGTCCTCAAATATGTGGTAGCATATCCTGCTCTTCCAACCTTCCCATGAGCTGGAGGGTTGTGTCTGCTTCTGGAGGACACAGAGCAGAGTGACTATATCCAGCTGCCTTTGTATTTTTCTACGATACAAACAGGAAATTTCACAATACCCTAAATTAATCAATCTGAAGTTCATTTCACTACGTTTTAAAGACTGTGAAATTGCCAGGCATTATTTAAACATATGTGATACTTCAGAATAGTGCAGATCCAACTGTCATATTAATGGTAACTTCCAAAGCAAGGTTTAGATCAGGTGTGACAAAGTGCAGGACTATTGTCTATTAGGTAAGGTCTTAGTTTTATACACTCAAATTTATTTTCTATGAAAATACAATACTTTGATACACACAAAATTCCTGTACAATAGTTCTGAAAGTTTTCTCTTCTATTTTGTATTGCATGCTACCACTATTTTCTTTAGGTTTTTTTAATGCAAAATATATTTGAATGGACTTAATATTTTAACCATATTTTAGTTTAAATCAACTGACTGGAAAGCATTCAGTTTCCATGTTTCTCTTTCCTTAATGCTGGTACATAAATGGTTACCTGGTTTTTTGCAGTTCAGTGGCAGAAAACTTGTATTCAGCCATCTTTGGTCTACATGTGAATGTGCATAAATTCTTGTAGTATGTCATGGTTCTGACTGAGACCTACCAAATGTACAAAATCAAGGTACAGACTCTGCTCCAAAGAGTGCATAAAGAATTCTGTACAACTAGATTAAGTTTTCATTTTTCATTGCATATGTTTCAGATTCTACTGTGCTATAAAAAATATTTTTGCTTATAGAGGTATACTATAGGTTCATATGTCTAGATTTGGTTCTAGGCCTCGTATGTTTTTCATAGAAGAAAACTTTCCACAGTCAAGACTGCAGAAAAATTGAAAGGTACTTTCTTTTTTCCTTTTAAAATGAGGTGTTTTTTCATGTGATTAGGGAGACAGTATTGGAAATGGCATTCTCGGGGTCAAAACTAAAAACCCAAAATTCATCAACACCAACTGTAGTTTAAAACATAACTTGTGATTTCTGAATGTTTAATGTGTGTGGTGCTTAAGAACTATGCAATGGAAGTTTAAACTGCTATCTTGAAAATGAGCTATGTTGGAAACCTAAAAGAAACCACCAAACAGAAATCTGGAATAGTAATTTAATTTAGTTTCTTTGCAATGTTAGGGGAACTTCCCAGCCTGACCATTCCCGAGGCCCCCGGCAGCCTCACTCCCGAGGTCGGAGACTTTCACTTCTGGGACCGAAGCCCCTCCACCGTGGGCAGCTCCGGTGCCCCGAGGGGTCCCTGCTGGGCTCTGCACACCCCCTCAGTCAGACCAGGCTTCCTCACTGGCTCCACCCTACACTTCCCCTGGCAGAGTCTCCATGTCTCATTCCACATACATTTAGTCACAGCACAGTAACACAGAAACAGCTCAAGCTGAGGTGCTGCTGAGGAAGGACCCCCAACAAAGGAACATCTGGGCTTTTATCTACTCACTGTCCAGGCCAGGTGCAAGTCATGCTCCTTCTCCTTAGTCCTACGCTCCTGCTGTGTCCCCAAGTGTCCTGTCACCTGGGTGGCCGCTGGTTCTTATGCCCTTTGTTAAACATCTTTGTTGGCAGCTCATGGCCTCTTGTCTCAGACTCCCACCCAGAGCTCAATCTGCACCTCAAACTGCAGCTTGCAAACTTGGCTACCTACGCCAGACCTATTCCTCAACACCAATATGCATCATCTCTGTTGTTAAATGAATTGTTGAAGCTGACAGTCTCTTGGGCATTAGGGGGCCATGGAAATCCTCCTCCTGCTCTGTGCATGCAGTCCTTTTGGATCTAGTAATCCTACGGTTTATTTTGGGAAAGTGCAGAAAGGTGACAAAACATTAGGGACACCTAATATGAAAGAATGGTTTCTCAAGTGCAATGGATATTTTGTAGTTCCAGTTTTATCCCTGCAAGGTTCAGAATTGCTGGGACTCCTGTGTAGCAACATGATTACATGTCCTTTAATCTGCCCTGTCTCTTGTGAGGGCTTTGAAGGGAGGTGGAGTAAACAGAGTGGATAACTTTAAGCTTACTTTGTGCCTCTTGATGCCATCTGAGGAAAAGGTATTGCTCTACATGAGACTATGTTCCAGAAAAAAAAGATCATACCTATTTATAGAAACAAATAATGAAAGAGAATATCAACTCTAGTTGGCAATGTAATATCTTCTCTGTTATTCTAAGAGTTATTTAACTTCCAGGATTTGGGAAAATACAGCTCCAACAAGAAAATGTAATTTCAAACTGTCAGGCTCCAAGAGCTGTTGCGGCAAAAAAGGAATACACAATAGCAACATCTATGCTCAGTTGAACTCAGGCTTTGAACTGGCATTCCGCCCTTGCAGATACAATGGAGATAAGAACAAAAAAATTGTTAGTTAATTAATTCCTTGACATATAAGATTACTGATCTTGACTTTTCATCAAACTTTTAGGTATCTCCTTATTTCTAGGGACAACATAAACTGTACCTAAAATACTTTAATTCTTGCCTCCTCTCCATGAAATGCCTTTTTGAGGCACAGAGGGTTGTTCCAAAGTGGAGAAGCAGCTCCCTGCGTGTTACTTATTCATCACAGAGAGCTCTGACTTCTTTGTGTAGCTTCACAACAATCGGAAGTTGGTCACACACAAGTATTGCAAGACATTTTCTTCCACACAAGTGTTTTCTAACCCCCTGAACCCCCAAGCTCCAGAGGAGTCTGATACATACTGCTTGTTATTAATGTGCTCTAGCCATTACTTTCCAGCCCTTCTGAGCTAGGAGCAGGAGATGATATCAGCATTGTGGTGATGCAAGAGACCACACACAAGTAAAGAATGCAGGTGCAGTTGGGGAGGGAAATTGAACCTTTTGCAACAGGCGACAGAGAAAATCTGTGTGTGCAACAGGAAGAAAGGTGCATTGATACTGAACTGCACTGTTGCAAAAAAGGGTTATTCAAAACTGTGTAGGAGCTGGTTTTCTCCCTTTCCACATCCAGGCACTTGCTGAGAAAACACAATTTATGAATGCAGAAGAAACTTGATTTGAAATATTTGTACATTAAGCTCTTGCAAACCTGTCTTTCCTTTGTTTCTTTGTTCTACTATTTTCTCTGCCTTGCTTGTTCGATTTCTGTGTCCACAGAGTCAGGCAGAGATACCAGAACTGACTTTAACGATCAGGGAATGCTACTGAAAGCAGCTCAGCGTCGGGAGCCCAGTGCTCCAGACTGGCTCCCTCATCCTGCTAGGAGAAAAAGCCCTGTTCTTTACCTCCAAACAAGTGTTGATAACATAAAGCCTGAGGGACATGATCTGCCTCTGCAGGGTTCCCAGATCAGGCTCTACTTGGTCTCTCACTTCCTCAACCACGTCCGCTCCCGGTCTCACATGCTCGCACCTTCTTTTTTTGTCTCTTTGGGGACATGCATGACAGTAGGGCTAAGAATACTTTTGGCCGAGAGCTTCAAAGCTACCGCAGGAGACAGATGCATCATTCTCATTGAAGTTCATGGAAGCTGTGTTCTAAATTCTCCATGCTGCTTGGGGAGTTTTTTGCAGTGGCTGATGTACCAATACCACTGGAGTACTGTAATCCAAATAACATGCGCAATCAACGTTATCAAACTGATGAGCTGCTGATATTTCCCTGGATGCTTGTTTGACTTCTGCTTTGGGCTGCCCTGTGTAGCCTGGTGTGGCCTGGCTTTGTGCTGTCCTCTGCCCTTCCTGTCCCCTGCCTCACCTGAGCTGCCCTCCCTGCTTGCCTGCTTGCCAGCTTCCGCTCTTTGAGATCCGCCCTCTGCTCAGCCAAGCCCTAGTGCAAAACTGCCATGCAAGGGGAGATCTATGGGGGCAGAGTATCCAGGGAATGGAAAACTTTTCTTGAGGTGATCGCATGTCCTTGAGATCGAGGGGGAATATCAGACCTTCTTATGCTGCAGTCCCTGTCACTGTGTAATGTCCCTAAAAGGTCTTGGTCTTACAGGGCAGAGGGACAGATTAATGGACAGACTCCTGCCTTGCTTGCAGGAGACTGCACAGATTGCCTTGCTTCTCCCAGATACCCAGTGGTGTTTGATACCTTTTTTGGTATAAGTAGGAGTTTGGAGTGGAATTGTCAATCACTAGTCTGCACATAATTAAACTGCTTTCAGTTTTCTAACTGCTTTACCTGTGCATTAGTCATACAGTCATTAAAACAGCTGGAAGATGTATTTGTTAGCATCACTGATCCTCTATGGTTTTCAAAGATTCCATTTTATTGAGAATAATAAAAGTGGAATTAGGATGCAAGTGTCTATGGTCTCAGTTTCATGCATGGATTTAGGGAACACTCTGTGCTGCTTCTTCTTAAACCCCATGTACTGTGATACTAATACGAATAAGGCTAGTAGGGGAATTTAAAGGGAACAAATCCTAATTTCTGCATGAAAATGTAAGTGGCATTTGATCTGGCATTTCTCTTCTTTTAATTAATCACCCTGTTTTACGTTTCTTACAGGTTTATTTTCACACATACAAAAATAACTTCCAATGGCTTTATGAAGACTGGACATAAAAATATCTGCATTTTTTAAAACTTTTTTTTTCTCCAATGAAATCTGCTGATTGAAACTAAAGAACAAATCTTGATAATCTTCGGTGCTGGAAGCCTGAAAACTAAATCAACTTTTATTTTGCATTTTCCCTCCTCTTTGGAAGATGTAAAATCTTCTTCTCTCCTGTCCAACAGCAATAATAGAAAAAATCCCAGTCCAGCTCCTCAAAGGGATTATGACTTTGTGAGGACAAAAAATTACTTTCAACCTCTTTTCTAAACATAACTCTTTCCTACTACCATGACAATTTTATTAATTCTTTTCCCCTGCATCTTTCCTGTTTGTTTTTTATCTGATTAAAAAGCTGTGTAACTGGGAGCTGTTTGAGCTCTCTTTTGTGGGAAGGTGACTAGGAGTGGAGTGAGGCCGTGGAGGCTTCCCAAGTTTTGTGGAAGACATGCTACTGTGAGCCCCCAGAATGGCTCAAGGGCTTCCCAAGGGAATCACAGCCATATCAACGTGGCAGTCACCCGCAGCTGAGGCCTCCAGTCCTGCAGACATGGCAAAATATTTTTGCTTTCTAATGGCTTGTTTTTTGATTTTATATATGCAAAAAAGCTGAAATAGACAATGTCATGGGTATATTTAGTTGATGCTAACAAGCTTTAAAGCTAATGACTATTTGGCTGCAGAGAAGAAAGGCTGATTGGATGTCCCAGGTGTGGGACAGACTAAAGGTGAGTTGAGCATCTTGACAACGGGAGAGGAACATGTGACTAGTCTGTAACTTTATGGCACCAAACTTCTTAGCCCTTTTTTTTTGTCTATATGTTCTATCCAATTGAGCTGCTTTCCCCTCTTCTGTAGGAGAAGATGCACATATAGTGAGCTACTCTCTGTCATGGAACTACCCAATTGTGAAAGTGTAGTGGATGTAATTAAACCTATTTGTTCTGTAGCTGATTTACTGGAAAGATGCTATATAAGGTTATTTTTCTGGGAAGTGTCACTATTGGGTTTCTGGCGGACACCAGCTCATTTTGAGACTGGAATGGCTTGAGAAATCTGATCTATGTTTGAAACTGGCCCCTCTTGGAGCAGCAGGATGGACTAGGTGACCTCCAGAGGTGCCTTCCAGCCTGAATTATTCTATGATTCTGTGGAAGGTTCCTCGATCTGCTCAGCATAAAGCCTCCATCTGGCCACGTGTTAATCTTGGACTGCAAGGGCCATCAGCCTCTTCCATGCTAAATCTGGAAGGTGAAGAGAGAAAAGTTACAGCATGTGTACAAACCATGTGTCCGTAGCACATGTCCATAGGTATATCTAGAAAGGTTAGAAATGCTAAAAAGGAATGTCTCAGCTTTGAGAACAAAGCTATTAAGAACTGCAGAGAGAGGGTTTTACTGGGGAAAGTAGGGTGTGGCAAAATTTCATTGTCCTGTACCTGATCATAGATATTGGGTAAAAAAGTGATATTCACTCAACATCACTCTGTAAGTGGTAGTGAATAAAAATAGTCCTGATTTTC
Organism: Hypocryptadius cinnamomeus; assembly: GCA_013400635.1. Classification (NCBI taxonomy): domain Eukaryota; kingdom Metazoa; phylum Chordata; class Aves; order Passeriformes; family Zosteropidae; genus Hypocryptadius; species Hypocryptadius cinnamomeus. The sequence goes on from VYZP01013972.1 coordinate 21,565, forward strand.
AGCTATTGTGATAGAGAGTCTGCACATGATGGTGGTTTGGAACAGGAATGGGCCATCCTGAATTTATATCTGACACATAAAATAACAGAAAAATAATGAGTCTGGAGTAAAACCTCTCCTCTCCAAACTTGAAAAGCTGTACCCTCACAGCTCCAAGTAATAGCTATGGCTATAAAAATCTCTTTCCTGTTGTATAGTATTTACTGGTTTATGGTAAGGCATAGGGATCCTAGACACTGTTTAATAGATTTAACACAGCTGCATAACCCTGGAAAGAGTCATGTCCTAAACCTTCTTTTATGATCATCAGATTTTGTGGGGAAAAATAAAATGTCCTGCAAGAGTAGACAGGAAGAGAGCATCTGCCCATTCAGGCAGGTTCACAGACCCACTAAATCCTTTACTACGCAGTTGGATGCTTGGTATGTTGTAGCAGACTCTTACCAGCAAAATGGGCCAGACTTTGAAGAGCAGTCCCTGAGGAACTACTTAAATATGACACTCAGAGAGAAGCTTTAAAAACTAATGGGAGCTGTCTGTTTGTTTTCTTTAAACTGTTGATCAACATGACATGTTGTTAGTAATGGGCAATTAATAAAGACAATCTAAATTCCCAAGAGAATGGGGCATCCAATAACTGAGTGCAAGAGATGTGCCAGTGCAAAAACAAATCCAGAGCTTTTCAGTAAGTGTGACCATTGCTATGGAGAACAAAGGACAGCGAAGGCATAGATGATAGTAAGAAAAGGAGGAATTCCTTTCATGACTATGGGAATTGTCTTGATTTTTGTGATAAATTGATAATAACTTTTCTTTGATTAGCAGACTTGGAAAACTAAAAGGTTAGACTAGATCACACTCCAAGCTCTCAGAAAACTTCAATTAGGCAAGAAAAAGATGTGCTTGAGATGAAGATAGGAAACATGCTATTAGAGTGATAGAAAAGAGACCGAGATAATTTATGTGAGAAAGAAGGGTGGGAGGAGGACTGGGAGGAGATTCAAAACCAGGGTGGTAATATTATCAAGTGTTGGAAGTGGTGTGATAAAGCCAGTGATAAAATGAATTGAAGAACATTCTCTCTGGTTCATTTTGATTTCCCGGTACTTAAAAGTTTTTAAAAGCCCAAAGCTTTCTAATTAAAGAAAAAACAAAGAAAAACAAACAAACAAAAAGAAAAAACAAGAAAAGATGTTTTCAGTGATGATTGTGAAGCTGATGCTGAATCCAAGCAGTCTTTGCATGTCAGTATCTCCTCAGCCCAGGCTTAGAATTAGGGATCTATTTGACTTTGGTTATTGCAGATCCTTGGAGATCCACTCTTTCACTCACTAGTGCAAGCAAGTGGGGTTCTTTTTATGTGGTAAGTTTGTCTACTGGTACCAGATGAGCCTGTGCACAGAGCTGCAGGAGGGACAAGAATTGCTTATTGAAGGGACAAGTGAGATGTTCCCATTCTTGAGACAAGCTGGAGATCATCTTGCACAAAACTAGCAGGGGGAAAAAATGGAGAAGGCAGTTCTGTGAGACAAAATTAAAAGATAAAAAATCAGAATCCCATGTGAGATAGGGATGTTGTGGAAATTCAGTAAGACATCCTGGTTTATTTTTTTTTCTTCCGTGGCCCTGTTTCATTCTCACTCTAGTGGCCTTACTCAGGTAATGTCATATGTGAGAGATAACTGTGGGTAACAGAGTACAGTTGTGCAAAGCAGAGCATTCAAGTGATATATGCAGATAAAGACAGCTTTGTGATACAATAGGTAATAAATAATATTGAATGTATTGCTTTCTAGCACTCCCCTGTGCAGGTGTATATGTTACAAACTGGCAGAGAGCACATGCTGAAAATATACTACACCTAGTGTATATGTTTCTGTGATTTATCTGCACGCTTTTCTGTACTGTACAACATTTTGAGACATTTTTATAAATTATGGCACTCAAATCCATACGTCATAGTATTTAGTACTTGCTCTCTTGTAGCATTGCCTTGGGAATCCAGAGCATATAATACTTCCTTTGGAGGAGAAATTTATCAATTGCTGCATCTGCAGCCGCCTTTGTAGCGCTTGAAAGAAATGTGTTAGAAGAAAAGAAAATCCCAATGCAAAACCAACCAAAAAACCCAGTCTGATCAGACTTACACTTAAATATTTGGTTTTACACTATATCTAGGACCGCCTGGCTGTCAGCCAAGACAGAACCTATCACAAATCTAAAACATTAGGTGGAAAGACCATGTGACTGTTAGTTTAATTCTTTTTTTCCCCCAAATGCTTCTTTTGTTGGTGCATCACTTAATACTGGTCTACTAAAGTGCATAGGAAATAATGTAAACTGCACGTTCAGAATTTCAGAAAATATTTATTAGGCTTTTTTAGTCATGTTTAGGGAGTGTTCTGTTAGCAGAATATTTGATATTTCCACCACCAGGACTAAACACATTGTTTGAGATCATGAAACTTCTAAGTACTCAGCAGCATCTTGAAAGCAGAGCCTGACAGAAGAATGGTGGCAAGATGATGGGGCTGTGATGGACCTATGGTAGAACCCCTGTGCAGTTTTTCAATGCAATTGTGGCTGACTTGTTTTGTCTCATTGACATGGGGGTACAAGCAAGTCACAGGTACATCAAGAGGCCACTAACAGACACGAGGTTTAGGCACTAGGAACTAAGGAGGTAAAAATCAGCAATGTTTAAAAGCCCTCACTCCCCAAATGTGTAGTCAATTATTCTTAGATGAAACGAGGGGTTTAACTGTCCTGACTAGTCGGTGTGGATCTGCTGATGTTACAAGAGATGGTGCCTGTTTGAGTGGGAATTTCTATCCCCAAAATCCTTCTGACCTTTTACAGCATTCTCACAGCCTTTTACTTGGGAGTGTGTTCCCAGCTTCTCCACGTGTTTACTCTGCCTTTCAAGGTACTTTTCCTCACTCTGTGCTACTCTGTGCTGTGCTTAAGTTAATGAATGTGTGGGCACCTTCCCCTAAGGGGTGAAATCCATGCCTCTGAAAAGCTCAGGTGTGGAAAAAGTTACAGAAATAAAAAGCGTTATGATCAATTCAGATACACACTGCTCATGTAGCAAAGTTAGAATGCAAAAATAAGCCTGGAGAAGCTGGAGATTGAGCGGAACAGTTTTAAAAAACCAGCTGCAGGTAAGTAGGTATGTTAGTCTGGAACCAGTAATCCCACTTATCATCTGGATGCCTTCATAAATTTTTTTGCTAAGACATTTTACAAAACTCCTTTCCAGGTGTTATGGGCCAGGCTCTGGTTTTAGATGCTTGGCAAAGGCAAGGTAGATCTTGCCAAAATTCTTGGAGTTGCCTTGTTTCAGGAAGCTCAGACATAGAGGAAGATTTCTCCTGGAAGATTTGAGCCAAGAAAAAGCACTCTCCTGCTGCAGTGTCTAGCCCAGGTAATATTATATATTGCTGAAGCACTGAGAGCTATATACAGATATTCAGAGCTGACAGGAAGCACTTCCTGACCTTTCTAAGCCGCAGGTGAACCTACACAGGAATGATCTCCTCTTGACACACCACCACCTTTCTTCCAGGGCCCCACCCCTGTGCCTGCAGCCATCTCTGAGTAGAAGGCAGCAGCTGGTTAAAAGTGCAGAGGAACAGTACATGATTGTTTAGGACAGGAAGTTGCAATATCCACTTGCAAGAATGTAATTGCTTTTGAGCTGGAACAGGGCCAGGACGGTTGATTCCAGCTGGTAGGAACAGCTGCAGCTGTGAAGGCAGCCAAATCTGGGCCTGCTGCAAGGAGGGAGGGGAAGGGGAGAAATGGAGCTTGCCAGCAACCTTCTGAACTCAGAGGTGTGCAGGGGAGAACCCTGCCCAGGCGCCTCCTCCTCCCCACTCCACTGTGTGGCCCATGGGGAAGCCTGCAGAGGAACTGGCCAGAGACTGCAGCCAGCCCCAAGCCAGGACTTCTGGCATTCAGAGGTCCACAGAATTTTGCCTGGACTGCAGCTAGCCATGCTGTCTGCCTGTGTTCATCCTCCCATTCCCTTTTGTTCAGCTTCTTCAACTCCGTGTCACTTTACTCTGATCTCTCTGCCTACCATATTTTACAGTATCTTTCTTCCTTTCATTGCCTCAACCTTCTGGCCAATCCCCCACTCCAATACCCAGGAGCCACTGTTTTATGTGCATTGCGCTTTCCAAGGGCTTGTGAGTTTCCCACCACTAGGTCTCTGTTCAATAAGCTCCTTCTGTGGAGCCAGCCTGCTGGTCTCTGGGTGTGGCACCTCGCACAAGTCTCATTCTCTACTGACTCTTAAAGAGAAAAGAAGATTACAAATAGCAGTGAACTTTTTAGCATTGTGATATTGTCTTGTGACTCATACTTTAAATGGAGAATGCTGACTTAAATACACTCCAAAACCTAACTTTGTGGTCAATGAATTTTCTAAAAGAGGGGACCTGTCCACATGAATTCAACATAGAGATTAAACACAACTGGACAAACAGATTATTTTTTAATTTTAAAGCCCTATTTGAAAACCTTGAGAGCAAAATTGTACTGAAAATGGTATCATGACACTCTAACACAACAGTGGCTTGATTTTGAGGCTGAACTACAGGTTTTGCATACTCAGAACCTTCTCAGGTTTTTTTCAGCTGCACTGATTTTCCAGGGTTGGCTTTGTAAATAAAAAGAGTTGTGCCACTTCTGAGAGTGGCAGGTTTGCCAAACTATCTAATGCTGTCTGCATTTCCATGCAACCATGGAAAATAAAATGCTTTTCCTTTAGAAAAATCTCCTGGAGGCTCCTTGTGCACAGGACTGCTTCCACCATCTTGCTGTGTGCCAGGGAAGGCTAGGTTCACAGGATTATTTCTCCTTCCTAGCAGTGCCAAGTCTTCTGTCAGCTCATGAAGTTTCTGTAAAGGCAGGTCCTTTACCCTCTGACTCTCTTGAAGTATGTTGGGGAGCTCGATACACGAGACAGTCTCTTAATACTCATGTTTTTAAATTCACTATCCATGATGAAAAACACTTTGATCTTACCCAGCTACCTTAGCCTGGTTTAAATTAAAGGAGAGTTTTGGGAAGTATGCCAGGAGAAGTATTTACAGCATCCAATATAGGCAACACAGTTACAAATGTTTATAAAAGAGGTAAACGAAGAAATTACAGAAAGAGAACACTTAATCTAATCACAGCAAGTTCATATCTAACAGAATCTTTTGGGTTTCAGCTCACTTGTCATTGCCTCAAAAACCTTGCAGGGTTTTTCTGTCTTTTGCATCTGCAGCTTGGGGAGAACCTTCCAGGGCCAGCTTGGTCCTGACTGAAAGGATCAGCTCCCTCCCGATGACTTTTTTCCTTGTCATTCTTCCTTTCACCTCCAGGCAGAGCTAGTTTAATGGTATGTCCCCCATGGGCCTGCTACTGCTCAGATGAGAGCTGTAGCCTTAGAGCTTTCCTTTGGTGTCAGAGCTGGCAGTGTCTATGCTTCTGTGGTTCACTTTCTGCAGCTCCAGGTTTCACGCTCTATACCTTTGAATTTCCTGCCAGCTTCCACAGTAGTAAATGCACTTGTTCTTGAATTCATGAATGGGCTCAGTGACAATGATGATGTCTCGCTCATGATTGGGACTAGGCATGGGGATAATCAACCCCATAGGGAAACAAAGATTATGACACACTTGGCCACACCAAATTTAACCCTCAAAAGATACTCTAGCATTCACTTTTAAACACACTAGGAGCTAATATTTTTTCTGTCAAACAAGCTGTATGGTGTGGTTTTTCATAAATGACAGGCTGCATTTGGAGAGAATTATTTTTCAATTGATTTATGGATGGGTGTCTGAAAATACAAGGCTGAGTAAGATAAGGGACAATGCAGTAGAAAAGGTAGTGTTGTACTGGTTTGAGAACTGATATAAACAGAAAGCTTTCTTTTTGTATCTGGGTGTCATCAAGAGAGTCTGTTACAGACTTGAACATGAAGGGACAGAGCCCCTGTGCAAGTGTCCTGGAAAATTTGTTGCAACATCCATGGGGTGAGGTATGGATCATCCTGTCTGCTGCCATGAGACAGCTGCACTGCATATTATGAAAATCATCAGAAAGAGGATATAGGACTTTTAAAAAAATCTGCTTTCCAAATCCACAGTCAAATTGAATGATTTTACTGTTAGTTGAATGTGCCTAATATATATTATTACGCAAGAAATCAAGATAAAAGGAAGAGTTTGGCTCGCTCGTGGTTTTAAGGTACATTCTGGGAGATATTTTATTATTTTTTCAACTTTTTGAGTATTTGGTGAAAATATCTATTGCTACCTCATTGCCCAGATCTCATTCTGATATTCTTTGTCATATGCCCTGATGCCTCAGGAGCTGGGACCTTATGTGGTGTAAAGTTGTGACTTGTTTTCCAAATGCAAGCCTGTATCCCTCTTATCTTCTGCTGTACAGTTTGAACATAAAACATCTCTCTTCTCAGTTGAAGCAACAGTTTTTCCTACGGCTGTTGGCATTGACTAACTTCATTTACTCATAAGCTCATACAATTCAAAGCTTGTAGGAATGACCTGGTAACATGCTGTGCCCCACAGGATATCTATGGCAGCACAATTTTTTAGAAGAATGCAGAGCATCTATTTGAAAGGATGGAGCCTAATTTTTAGATTTAGACTAGAATGTTATCCATTTTTTTGTAAAATGTAGACATATGTTCAGAAGAGCATGCAACTACAGACACTCCAGAGAAAATGCACTACAGCGTTGAATTTGTGTATGTGAAGTTCAACTACTGCTTCTTCAAAGCTCTGGCTACTGCTGTTTCTGCAGCTCCAGCACAGCTCAAAAACATCAGAGAGTTTGCCTTCCATGGCCGCCTCTTGTCCCTCACTATGATTTCCTGACACAGGCAAAATTAATGGGAGCATGGAGGTAATTCACATCACTTCTTCACTTCATGTTGAACAGTCAGTAATTATTGAACTGAATCTTGACCTTTTACGTGCAAATAAAATTGCAAACAAGCAGTAGAAATTCGTAAGAGCGAGCAATTTTCTTTATCTTCATTTGGTATCAAAGCCAAAATTCAGTTCAGCCTCCTTTGTGTATTTAGTTTCAGGATTAGTGAGGGACTGCTATTTGTGAAAACTAATGCAAATGAATAATACATTGGCTTTAAAAATGACTGCAAAAAACACATACTAGATTCCAGTCAGTGGTAATATTTTGGAATTCGTCCTTCAATGAACATATACAAGGTTGTATAAGTGTTCAGGAGAAAGCCTTCACAATTTGTATTTTAACACTAAATACAAGCTTTTAAATTATCTATGTACACATGTAATTCAAACTAATTCTCAAACTAGTTGGAGGTCAAACATTAATTACTGAAGAAATTTTGCCCCAAACATGAGCCAGCTTGTTCTGGAGAGCGTGCAAAGAGTCAGGGAGGAGCAACACAGGGTGTGGGGAATAAGCTGCTGGGACATGGTATTATTGTGAAACCTCAGCCCCAGGGCACAGAGTGCATACGGGCAGAGGAAGAAATAAGACATAACTGAATCACTGTGAAGTGTGGACAACTTAAAATTCACCTTATGAATCGCTTTCTTTTGGATACCATGCAATATTGTGGTGGTGACATACTAGCTTTAAAAAAGATCTGTTTCAATCCAGTCTTCCAGAACTATGGGATGGAGACAACTTCAGAACATACTGTAGTAATAAGTACGTAAAGCACTTGTATTTACCTGAGAAACACTTTCGCTTCAGAAGACTCACTGTTTATTTTCTGGGATTTACTAAACATGCACACAGAAAGTATGGTGAAAAGGTATTCGAGTAGGTTCTTTTGGTTTTGAGGGAATGCCATAAAATGTTATTTGAGGTCTCATTGTTCAAGCAGAGTGATGCAGTTGCTCTGTGAACATCTCTGAAATGCCCCCTGTGAACATAGTTAACTAAGGACTGACTTTCTATGGTTTCTAAGAGAAAAAAAGTGCCCAGTATTAAATACTTATTGTTTGCTATTACCAGTCAATTTTCTTCTAGTCTAAAACATATCCATTTCTTTCAGTAATGGATGTAGTCTGTTGACAGTTAGGTTCTGTCAAGGGCTCCTGCAATATGTGAGAGAAAATCTGTCTGTTGGCATCTCTTTATCATGATGCTTGCTGCCCCTCTACAGCTAGAAGAAAAACAGTTAAAGCAATAAATCTGTAAAAACAGATGTTGAATGTAAACGGCTCCCATAAAGCAATAGGTTCTAAATCCACCAAGAGCTGTATTCAGATAGGTAATTTGTTTGTTTGACTTCATAACTGTGTGCAAGCCAGAAAGAGAAATAGATGCTACCAGAAAAGCAATATGTGATCAAAAGTGGTGGCTGGGGAGGAGAGGGGGGAGCTGGAAACTCCCTTTCCTGTTGCTATGCCTGCCAAGCCTTGTTTCACAACTCCCACTGCAGCAAAGCCCCACAGACCCTCTGTTCCTTGGGGGAGATGTGTGTCACTGTCTGCCAGGACCTGGTCTGGTGCTGCCAGGTGGGAGTAGAGCCAGGCAGTGGACCCTCAGACATTGTAATCTAATGAGGCTGTGGCAGTACATGACCTAATGTCCTTGAGGACATGCATCTCCTCTCTCCAAATGAAGGGCTTTGCCTGACCCTCTTATCTGTTCCAAGAGTGAATCCCATGTGGAAGTTTTCTGACAACTCGCTTTGATGCTGCTGAGGGGTGGGGTACCAGGAGGTTGGTAATGTGCTTGAGGTCTGAGCTGCCAAGGACTCAAAGAGAGTTTACTTAATCGAAGACCAAAATCTGCTGCAGTCAATGGGGGACTTGCATTGACCCTAGAGCTTTTTGGATCAGGTTCCAAATGATTAATTCCTCATAAACAAAGGCGAAAAAGGAGATTCCAAGGAGTCAGGCCTGGAAGAAAGACAAAATTTGGTCCTATAACTGTCATACTCTTTATAAACTGAGTTACATGGTTATATAGCTTCTAATTATCTTGTAATCTTCAGTGCTGTGTGGATATTAATATTTACATCATTGCCGTGTGCTATGGTTCTGTGAGTACTTGCGCTTCCAAGAAATGCCTGTTCAAGAATGAAACAAAAAATAACTCACATAAAAGAATAAAGTTTGGCCTCTAGGAGCAACTTCCAAGTGCATTACTGAAATTCCAGAGTTGAGTATGATATAAACTTCAAAAATGCTGACTAGGAAGGGAGGAAGGAAGGGATGACAGTGAAAAAGAAGATGAGAGTGGAGAAGGACAAGGACCTTGAGTTCAGTAACATTCATTTGCAGTTTTCAACTGAACATTTTTAACATGGTCAGGTTTAATTCTGTGTTGTTAAAATAGTGAGAGCATGGACAGACAGAGGAAAGCCTAATCAACTCTTCCATTAGGTGGATGTGCTTTTTCTCAAGTCTGCTCTGACCTTTATGTCTGTGTTCTTTGTTACACAATCATCATGGCCCTAATTTGTCTTCCTCCTACATTGGTCCCAGACTTGTAGGAAAGGAAGCAAAGGTGCTCACTTGATGATCCTTGTGGGTCCCTTCTAACTCAGAACATTCTGTGGTTCTGTGATCCTTTTTGATGGCTGCTGGCGAATGAAAGGTTGTGTCGGGAGGCGTTAAGCTCTTGTCTGCTGGGTGGCACCAGATTCTGCCAGTAAAGCTCTGCTCCCTTGGTGTGCAAAGCCTGTCTGCCAAGTGCATCCTGCCTGTGTGTGAGGGACAGTTGTTTCTTTGTGCAACAGAGCAGCAGGATTGGACACAGTCTGAAATGCATGTTCATTGCACTCTGCGTTCTTTTGTATAACTGATCAGTGCAGCTCAAAGGTGGGCAAGACAAGCTCCCTTCTCCTCTCCTAAGGTTTCATGGAGCACAAACTGCATGAGAGCAAATATGTGAGGCAGGGTTCTTCACAGGTGTGTGAGTAGACATCTGACTGCCAACATCAAGCTGATACACAGATGCCATCATTATTTTTACATTAGGGAAATGAAGTCCTTAAGTTGTTATAAGGGGGAAACCTAACATGGCAGTTTGTATTGCCATTCAAACTAAAGGGCGTGGCAAAGGAAGAGACCTCCATGTAGTCATGATGGTGCATCTAAGAGTGCCATGGGAGCCAGGTTCACATGGAAAATCTCTTGTGGGAATCAGACATAATTTCCTTCCAAGAGCTCCAAGTGTGCATCATTTTTTTTGGCCACTGGAGCCATACAAATCCTTTATGGGCAGTCTGCAAAGGGTTTTCAGCTCTGGCTGTTTGTGATGGAACCTGCAGATTATTGGTTTTATGGTCTCTTTATCTTCCCTGGGACTGAAGCAAATTAGAGCTTGCAATGACCAGCCATGTTGGAACTGACAGTCACCTGACAATGACAGTCAGCAATGAAATATTATATATATCAGGCTGCGGATGCAACTTAACACATATCCAAGAAATAATTTTCTTGTCCAGAAGTCCAAGGCTTACCTACCTGCCTTAACATTCTCTAAAAGAAATATTCAGAAATCCTGGCATAGTGTTTAGCAGAACAAGCACGTGTTAAGATGGGAAAAAACCTCAAGCTGAACACTGCCATGTTACAAAATATTTGTTTGGGACTAGCAGCTTAAAGAAGTTCTGGCTGACCAATCTTAACAGCATAGAGCCAGCAGTAATTTTACATGGTGGACATGTAGAATTTGCACTATCATTCAGAAAATCTCAGCTGAGAAGAACAGGGTCAGTTTGGTTGCCTCTTGACTTGAAATTGTTCTGCTTTCTTCTGAAGTGAGCTGAATGCTCATATAGCAGTTATATTTTGTCTCAGGTGGGAATCCACAATGGACAGCTGGAACATAACTTAGGCAGCCGAGCTGTCTTGCAAGTGATCTTGTGGTTTGCCACTGCATGTGGGCCATTAACACTGGGCCATAGCATCTTGCCATTAACATTGCAGTTGAACAGAGACCTTAAATATTCCACACTGGCCTGGAAGACTGGATTCCCCAGGAGGTAATAACTTCCCAAGGTGCCTTAAAATATGACCTGGCTCAAGGCAAGAGTTTTGAGTGATGAGTAGTCACTGGATCTGAAACCACAGAACTGGCCACTTCCCAGGCTGGTGTGAACATGCCCTTATCAATGGAATACAGCCCAGTGTCTGTTCCCTGGTCTGACTGCACAGACTTTCTAGCACAGAAGGCTCAGCTGCAGAAAAGCAGACTAAATATAGTGGACAAATGCTGACCTACTAGTGGATAACATTCTTACTGTCTTCCCTGGCTCCTTTCTCTGACCTGGCAGGTACACATGTCTGTGAGAAGGAAAATCAACTAAATAGGTATTCAGAATATGAGTAGTTAATTCACACATAATGGCTATCTTTAAACCTACAACATCATGCAGGACAGATAGACTCTGGTCTGCTGCAGACATGGGTGTATTTCCCTTTATTTCAGTTACAACACATGGTGTCCTGATTCTACAGTTGGAGGGAAAGCAGGAGACCATGCTACATTGGCCAATGTATATGAATTTTTATGCTGTAAATGCTTCCAGTTGCAATGTCTCTCATCTCCTGTCCTCCCTGGGAAATATCTTCAGTGAAACTATCCATGCCTAGTGCTGTCCTAAGCCATCTACAGCATAATGGTTGGGAACAGAGCTCTAAGGCACAAAGGGATGAGCCCACTGGGAGTGAAATCTTAGTAGGCACTGATTCCTTCTTGAAGGTGGTCTGGGGGTGCCTTTCAAAATACAGTGGAGTTTTCTGCTTCTAAATGTTGCACTGCTGTTTTGTATCATTGGTAAAGGCATATTCATTTTTCCCCTGGAGGGTAGACTTTCATTATTTTAATTGTAAGAGTTCATATGCTGCAGAGAGTCTGATTTTTAACATATGTTCCCTGGTATATCAGTCGGAATGAGTTACACTCCTTTAAAAAAGTCACTTAACCCAGTACAGGATATTTCTTTTTATATTAGTTGTTTGGAAATGTTAACACTCAAATGATCACGAGCATCCTTTGAAGTGAATCCTGGCTTGGAGATCAATTGCTGAAATCAGCACCTTGGTTGTTTTTGCTTCAGTCTGTCTGCTTGAGGTCTCTATAACATGTGAGTTGATTGTTTTACAACTTGGAGGTTATCTTTGACATCTAAAGGGGCAAAGCACTTCATTTTCTTTTCTCCCCATTTGGGGTTTGGAACTAGAGAACCTTTCAGTCATGAGAGTCTCCAAAATTTTTCTGTCTGACAAATTGAATTACTCAATTTTGATTCAAACAACCAGGACAGATATTTCAGTCTTGTGTGGGAGAGGAAACATGAAGGAGTCTCTGAAGTGGGAAGGTTGTGGGTTGTTTCACACTCAGTATCATCAGTGGGTTACAGTAGAAGTTGATGTAAGGGAAAAGTCTAGTGAGTTGTGGTGCCTCTGTGCTAGATTGGCTAACATGAGGCACCAGCAAGGCTGCTATTTTCAGACAACACCTTAAGCCCTGGAAATCAGACCTCTTTATGGAGTCTCAAGGCACCTACAGTAATTAGTCACTTAAAAAAATCCGGACTCTTGTTTGGATAAGGCTTAAAGGATACTGCAGGGTTATTTTCTTCCTTGCTCACTGGTCTCTGAATAGATTATGCTTCTAAAGAGCTCAGTCTCACGGGAAAGCAAGTAATTTGATGGGTTTCAGATAGTCACTCAGAAAATCCATACAAACAGGCCAAGAAGGATTTTTACCACTCCCGAATGTTTTTCTCCTTTTGCTAAGAATATTTGCAGATCTTGACTAAATTTGTGAAAGAAGATATAAGACACACATTCTTCACTGTGAAATATACATTAAGGAACTTGGAGTGTGATTTACTTCCCATATATATAACATGATGTTCCACAAGCTGCATCCACTATCTCATACTATGAGATGATGGCAACCTGTGTGCATCAAAAAGGTTTATCAATAACCCTTTATTTGGAATGCAGCAGGGGAAAGAATATAACAGGAAAACAACTTTGTGGCAATTATCTCAAAATATCTCAAAAATAGCAGCAATAAGACCTTTTCAGAACAAAAATGGCTGCATTCCTAAGGATATGTCCAAACTGCTTGAGATAACCAGAGGATACATCTAAATTTCTGACAAGTTAGCAGTTTCAGAAAATCACCACAAATCCTTCTTCATGAGGTCTGAAGCCCAAAATAAAACCTGAAGAGGTTGCAATGGACTTTATGTGGTCTGAGAGAGCAGAAGGGAATTCCAATTATTATTCTATAGTAGTATGAGAGCTTTTAAATTTCTGCTGAAGTTTCTGGAGTTGATTGCTAGTGACAGAAACTACTTTACTTCTTCTGTGACTGTCTTGAATTTTGTCCTTGGCAACTGTTAAGGGAAAAGGATCCGTGACTTACTTGAAGGATCTCATGAAAGGCTCTGTTAGAGACTTTCTACTGTACAATAACACTAAGACTTTTGGAGGGCAGTTTAGTAGAACTGCTTGCTTTCTCCTCTTCCTGGGCTTAGAGAGTCTCTGGAATGAAGAAGGTTGTTCTTCTGATGTGGAAAAAAGAGTGCTGAACTGATGGAAATGTGGCCAGCTTGGGCAATGCCAGAAGTTTAGGACCCTGCTCCAGGATGTATAATTAATCACTGGAACTCTTGTCCTCAGGTTGTCATAGAAACAAAATAAACTGCATAATCTGAAACAATTGTATTAGCTGAGATGATATAGAAGTTTCAAAAAGGAAATATGGTCTCAAAAAGGGAAAAGTTGGTCTGTAAAAGGTTAAGGAAAAAGCTTTTCCAGTGACTGGGTCTCTGCGGAGTGGGTTTCTTGCACCTGAATTGTGGCTCTTCTCACCAAAATTTGAGAGGATGATTCACAGAGTCAAAACCTCACCCTAAGTGTTGTGCTGCTGTGCTTATATATAGGCTATACCAAAAGTAATTGTAGTTTGGTGTTGTTGGACAAAACTTTTGTGCAGGACTGAGCTAGCTAGCACCAGACCAAAGCCTCAGAAATCTTCAAAAAATAGGGAAAATTATTCTCAGGTTTCAATCTTTTCGAACTGCTCTTTGACTGTTAGTTGACTTTGGTGGGACTCAAACCAGGCAAACATTGAAAACTTTTGCTGAATAAGGGTTTGAGGAATGTTAAACTACCAGCTGGTTCTAATTTGAATTATTGTCTTAATTAGTCATTTGATTTTGACACATCTAAAACATGTACTCTCTTGGAATAAGCTTTCTCTTTCTTCTGACTAGCCTGTTTCTCAGTCCTCCTCCACAATTTAACCTATTCTTCAGACAGCAATATTAGTGCAAGAAAGACTAGTGCTCTGCCCTTGTCAAGACTGAACTCTATAATTTTTTTTGCCTCCTGAATCATCTGTTGGAAGGATGTGAATCCAGGAAATTATTTAAAAATATTATCCCTGTGATAGAATATGGTGTCTTTGATGTGGGTGACCCATCAAAAAAATACATCCTGCTGGTAGATTTTGAGCCTTTCATTAAAGTTTAATCGTGACTTCATTATAAAGATGTCAGTATAATTTATTTTAACTTAAATGTCATACATGGTTAACAGTTGGAAAAATAGCTGACATTTCAACAGTCACATGTAAATGTTCCTGAAGAATAAGGCTCCAATATTCTATTCTGCCACTGTGCACTTTTTTGTGGTAACTTCTGTTTCCAGTTCCCCAAAACTCTGCACATACTCGTTGTTCTTGGGGCCAACACAGGAATTAGATGTTCCTTCAGGATTGTGCCTTGTTCTCTTGCTACCCCCATGAAAATCCCATGTAATTATGTCTGAGTTTCTTTTCATTGTTTTCGTGACTTGGGAGTTCTTGAAGACAATGAAAAGGATGGTATTTATTCTAAATTTAGATGAAGGAATTCAGAGCACAAGGTATAGGAGAGATGAAACCAGACTCCAGCAGNTCTCTAATCCAATTTGAGTTTTAACTGAAACTCCTCCTTAATATTTCCTTACCTCCATCAGCTTTGGACTTTTAGCCTATGTTCACAAATTTAAACTGAGAAGTAAGAAAGAAAAGTTGTTTAGTTAGTAGATTAATTTAACAAGGAAGAGTAGGAGGAAGCTGTTATTTTATTTTGTATTTTTAATTTATAGCCATATGACCAAGAATAAAACCTAGGTTTCACAAAAAAACTCATCTGGAGTACATGTGCAAGCAGTTAAAAAAAGTATG
>VYZP01013972.1:50491-93731 GCA_013400635.1 Hypocryptadius cinnamomeus
CATACAAACACCCACTGCCCATTATCTAAGTGTTATGAAAATACCAAGTTCTTAATAACAGACACGTTGGAATAGCAGTAGAAGTGCTGGGAAATGGATATTGCTGTTGGCCCAATCCTCCCTTTCCTTATTCATCTTCAGTCAGAACCTGGACTTGCAGGCAGCACTGCCTGCCTCCCATGGAGAAAGGTCATTGCCATGCTGTCTTCAAAGGAAAGAAAGAGACAGATTGTTTTTTGGAGTTGGTTTTTTTTATTTTTTATTTTTATTTTTAAATTAATGACACTAAGTACTCCTATGCATGATAGTTGATCTGTGATGATAGCAGAGCTCTCACTGGCTTCACTGTCAGTAGGTGAAACTCTTGGGGACCTGACATCTAGTTCAGAGCCTTTTGGGTGAGGAGGAAACCAAATAGCAGGCAGCTCGTGGTTTGCAGGGCTGTGGTTTAACAAATAGAACCATTTCTAGGCTTTCCCCTCTCCCTGTTGTCCCAGATCCTGACCATACCAGTAACATATTCCCAAGGGAAAGAATTAGAATATGGAAGAATTGCCTATTTGACATTTCTGGCGGATGTCTTTAGCTGATGAGTAGATGGTTAGCATCAGTAGCATTTGCACCTCTGCCTCAAGCTGCTTCCCACAGGCTTTATTGTGTAAAGGAAGTTTAGTCAACTGTCATCTCATTAAACAGCCTGCTTGCCTCTGGGTAGTTAGGAACTGAAGCTAAGTAACACATTTGTGAAAGTGCTTCCACTTTCTTCTACAAGCAAAAATAATTCGTCACTTTGTGGTATTCAAATCTAAAGGAAATTTTTTTCATTTATGACTGGGGAGATTAAAAAGTTGTCTGAGCAAGTATTTTTTGATATATTAGGATGATAATGTTTCCTGAGAAAGAAGGCTCTTCTGGTACATTCTCTAGCATTGAAAGAGGCAGCACGAATACCTCAGCTGGTTTTGGCTTTGTTTATGCTTTCAGTGAAAGAGGGAACTTTCAGCCTCTAGTGAAGAAGAAAGAAGAAGAAGAAGAAGAAGAAGAAGAAGAAGAAGAAGAAGAAGAAGAAGAAGAAGAAGAAGAAGAAGAAGAAGAGGAAGAAGAAGAAGAAGAAGAAAGAAAAAGAAGAAGAAGAAGAAGAAAAAGAAGGAAGGAGAAGAAGAAGGAAGAAGAAGAAGGAAGAAGAAAGAAGAAAGAAAGAAGAAAGAAAGAAGAAAGAAGAAAGAAGAAAGAAGAAAGAAGAAAGAAGAAAGAAGAAAGAAGAAAGAAGAAGAAACAACTGTTTCCCAGCTGGGCTTAAGCCATTACCCTTGCTTGGACCAGGAATTATACTGCAAAGAGTAGTGCACCGCACAGGCTGAGGGTTCTGAGCAGAAGCAGCATCTTATCCATGTGTTATGGCACCAGTATTTTCCAAAGGCTGTTTATAAGCAATGGAACTGGTGCTTTATAAACTGTCCTCATGAAAGTGATGATGATTTTATTTGTGGAATAGGCAATGGGGCAAAACAGAGATTCTTTCTTTTAATCCAAATGTCCTAAGACATAGAGAGCATATGAAGCCAAATGTGGGTTTCATCTGCCTTAAAATCCAGCTGTACCTTTTTCAAGAGGAGTGCACACAAAACCTCTCCTTCATGAGCAAGGGGTTCGATGTTAACTGGTACAGTTAACATCAAGCTCACAGTCCTTTGGTATGGCTCTCTAACAGTACTGTTGGCCCATCTCTTCCAAAATCAGATCCCACACACAAAATGTATGTTTAGGTCAAACTTTCTTGGTGAGACACTTATCTTAAGCTCCACAGAGGCTTTGCAGGTGTGTCAGAAATAACCAGAGCTCACATAGCTGCAGGGAAAATAAAAAGCTCTGTTTATTCACTTAGTGATCTGGCTGCTTGTGTCATCCACAATGTCAGACAGAATGTCATCACCTCTGTTTAACTTATGTTTCCACTTTCCACAGACCTGATATCCTTAAGTATAACTCATACCTGCTGTATATCTTATGAAGGGTTGGGAAGCATGTCTGAAAATTGCAACAGCAGTTCTATAAGAAATCAGTCAATGCTCGTACACTTTACCAGTCAGGGGCTGTCTCACACAAGCATGGGTGCAGATAGCAGTGATCCTTTCAGTGCATTTTAGAACAACAGAAAAGCCCCAACTACCAACCTTGCAGATTCTTTGATGTTACTTGCCCAGAGCATTTTATTCAACCAGAATAAACACTGTGTGCTGGTGATGACCTAGTGGAGCACACTGCAGGGGAAATCATTAATGCCCACACATTTGTTCCCTTGGTCACCATGGCCTAAGAATAAAAAGTCATCTGTGGTGATACATGTGCACTTTGCAGGGATTAGCACATCTGTATATTTCCATTTTTTAATAAAATGTCAGCTACATGAGTGTTACAGCACTTGTGATGATTGCTGTATTGTGCATCTGCTAAAACTAATGAGGCAAGGAATTTCTAAAGTTCAAACACTTTCTTCATTTCCTAAAGCTCAAAGATAGAACACTTCTGGGAACTGAATGCAAATTTCTGAATTGAATTAAGAGGAAAATTGAATTAGGAAGGTTTTTTTTCATTTTATAAAAGAGTTACGTGTCCTACCACAGTACAACTACACACAGTAGACCACACATAGTAAAAATTCCAAACTACATAAAGTCTTGATTTGCATTTATTTTTGGCGGCACAAGATAAGTCTGAGCCTCATCTTCTCATTTAAATGAGTGAAGTTCTGCTTGTGTTTTTTTTGTTTTGTTTTGTTTTGTTGTCATTTATTTGGGGTTTTTGGGTTTTTTTTTGTTTGCTTTTGGTTGTTTTTGTTTGTGGGGGTTTTTTGGTTTTGTTTTTTTTTTAATTTCTTAGTTGGGGTTTTTTTGGTCTTTTTTTTTGTTGTTGTTTTTGGTATTTTCTTAATACTGTGGATATGGTACCTGAGTTTCCCTCAGTAAGTCCAATCCAGTCTTGTGTGTGTGGGGGTATATATATATATATATATTTTTTTTTTTTTTTTTGCTGAATGGGGTTTAAACTTGCATTCTAAGCATACTTCCCTGTCTAAACTTGTCTGTAGCTGAGGACTGGACTGCTCTTGCCAGTTCTGTACTCAGCTAGTCTGGCGATCCTGACCTGACCACCCTTTCTAAAAAGCTACTTGCTGAGGCTGACTGCAGCAAGGCATCCATTTCAGCAGAGGGCTGGTCCAGGCAGGGAGTATAATGCATATTGAGGTAGTGTGTGATTTATATTGCATTCCTATTCTTAATTAGCTGTCCATGGAAATAGGCTTAGTGAGCAGATGATGGGGATAACAACTCCACTTGATAGTGCCAAACATCACCCGGCTTTGAAAGCAAAGGAATTTCCTTGTGTTGGCAACAGTATGGTTGGACTAGGGCAGATTTTTTCTTGGTAAAGAGAAACTAACTGTTCCCTTCACAGTAGCCTAAAGCCAGCTCTTAATCATCCATCAGCTGACCATTCTTCTGTGGTGTCCTATAACAACTGGTATGGCCCAAAGATCACAGAGCCTATGGTTGCTTGGTTGTTTTCAGAATTCAATTACTAGCCCAGAAAAATCTCCTAATCCTGTCTCGGTCATAGGAGCAGTTAAATTTTGAATTTGCTCTGACTCTTAATGGAAGGCAGTGTTCTGGTAAGCTGAGACTTAGGCCAAGCTGAGTTGCAGAGGTCCAAAGAGCACATTGCACACCTGCACTGAGGATGTAACGTCAGCCACTGTAATTCCAGAAATATAATCCTCCCAGTGTGTTAGTACCATCCTACAGAGGTTCAGTCACAGCTGAATAAAAAGAGTTTTTGGTGAAGCACAGCATATGAAACTTTAGGAATAGAATCAAAGACATCCCCAAGTACTTTGCTTCCCTCTGATGTGCACAGCACAATTTCAGTACCTTCCTTATGTCCTTAGCTCCTCCTCTCTGCATTCACATTTACCTTCAGCTTTCCTAACCCTGTCCCTATCCTCATCTCACCTATGGCCATAGAAAACCTGCATCCTTGTCTCAGGGAATGGTGTAACAACAGCCTGAAATATCTGAAGGTAATACCTCCTCATTTTGGAAACTCATATAGTTCCTTTCCCTTTCAACAGGGTGATGCAAAGTATGATAGAGAGTAAAATGAAGCTGGACAAATAATTTAATCACTATTGTACAGTATTCATTTTTCTGAAGTAGAAGTCCTAAATAAAGAGAATCCTGTAAATTTCCCTATAGTAATTCATTATAGTAATGCAAAATTTCCACTTTGATTCAGCAGCACATTCAGTGGTAGCAGGCACAAAGCTCAGTAGTAACCTATTTTTTGGTCACGCCCTAATGTTAAGAACAACTTTGCCCTACATTTGGAACATTTGGAATGATGTGGTGAGATTGTCGTAATAGTCTCCTGTGTCTAAGGAAATAGCTTTTACAGTTCTCTTTGCAGAAGGAATATCTGAGGAATCCTAAGGCAGGGAGGTGCAGGTTCATCTTGCTAAGTTGTGTCTCCCATCCCCTTGCAGGCAAGAGCATAGTAATTCTAAACAATTGTTTAAAGCAGCCTCTGAAGTCCTGGGATAGCTTGAGAAGAGAATTAGGGTTTATAAAACCTAAGTAGGACCCTGCATGGAGATTAACCATGGCTTCTTCAGCCTTGAAGCCTTTACATTGCTGTAGAGACTTTGCTTGTCTGCATTCCCAAACTTGCGGTGCAGAAGTTTTTAAGTCTGAGTTGCGTTACAGCCTGGAGGTTTGAGCTGAGGTCCAGACGAGTATGTGTGCACAGGAACAGCCAGACACGCCCCTGTTCCAGAGGGCATGCTGTCCTGTGCCTGGAGGTGTCTGCCATGTCTCTACAGAGTGCTCCAGCAGGCTGCCACGTGGGCAGAACAGGTGCTTGTGGGTGGCAGTATCGTTTACCCACTGCCATCAGGATGGAGTCACCACTCCACACACTGAACAGTGTCAGCAGCAGTTGTCTGCTCAAGATAATGATCCACACAGGCATAGGATTAGAGCAGATTGCTGCTTGCAGCCACCTGAGACCATAGTGTGAATGCTTGAAAATGGGTTGCTGGTTTTACTTTCTCTCTATATTTGTATTCAGTATGCTTCATTTAGCATAATGCAGCAGGACACAAACTGATAATGATGAAAAAAGTTAAGAGAATTCTTAAGTTAAGAGAATACATGCTAGTAGATGCATAGATCCGGAAGGGGAAATAAAAGGAATTACAGGACCAGCACGGATTTCTCTGCAAACATCTTTGAGGAAGCCAAACCTGAAAACGTTTTTCATATAAAAGGAAGGGAATAAATAAAGCACATCTTTCTCACAGGAAGGAGATCTGTTCCCAGTGTTTCAGCATAGTGCCAACTTCTTTTGATTGCAGAAGTAAAAGCAAAGCTGGTGGCTGGTAAGTACCTAAACTCTTGAGCTGTGTTGGACAGAAATAGAGGTAGCTCAAGGGCAAATGACAGCAGAAGGAAGCAGCTGCAGCTCTTTGGTCTGGGCATCTTCACTGTTACTCCAGAACCACATGATCATTGATTTTTGTGAGGATAACTCTTCTGTTCACAAAAGCTCACAGAGGATCTTGGTTTAGCTAAATCTCTCAACTTGTAAACTTATTCTTCCATCTCTCAAGTGCTGGGAATATTTTTTCAATCTGAATGCTATAACTGTAACCCATCAAGTTATCACTGGGAAAAGCCAATGTTTAGCAATCAGCATCCACCTGTTTACTGTGAACATCAACAAAAACATTATGTTGTAGTACCAACCTGCTTTTCCTCTGCAGCTTATCTCCATCTCATCTTCATCTGACAGTGTGAGACTGCTTCATTAGGAGCCATGTGATAAGGCACAAACCTGTCATTTTAAAATTTCTAAAGGAATTTAAAAGTGGCTGTACACAACCCTGCTATAACTTTCCTTATCCTTGAGTAGTGCAACACTGATTTCCATTCACAGGGTTAACTTAACTGAGTAATTTTCCTTGATGCTTTACAGATAAACCATTTTGACCAGAAAATTAATTTTTGCTTTATTTCATATTTATTAAGAAATAAGCACTTACAGTGCTTTACATAGGGGCTCACTTTTACAAAGGGCTACTGAATACCATCAACCCTGTCAGCCAGACGTTTCCAGTAAATAGAAAATACCTTGCGGAATTGAGCTCAAAATTAATCTTATCAGGGAAAACAATGTTCATTCTGAATATGTAATTTGTATGAATTTTTGCATTTTTCAGTGAACAGAAGATACTCAGCATGTCTTGAAGCTGGGACAATCCTGCCAGAAGTGTTTCATCAGAGCAGTCCTTCTCTGTGAGAAGTCAAGGACATTTAGTAGATTGCAAAACTGATCCTGAACATGGATTTATTTCATGGAGCCTTAAAAGAGACTGGTGAAACTTAACAGGCTTGTTTACTGCAAAAACCATTTCAAACAAACACTTATCTAAATGCATTTGTACAGGGAAAGGTACAATACATCCACTAATGGTGTCTCTCAGATATGGTTTCTGTTGTTGATTTTTTTCTCGTGTGGATACCATCCCTTGTACTACAAGAATGATGAAACTACATCAGGGTGAACTACAAGAGAAAAGCTTTTCAGAAGCAGTGACTAGTCTTGCAGCATCCTTCACCATTCTAGTACTGCATGGCTAGTTGCCAGTGCCAGTGGAAGCATGTACAAAGATCTTCACAGGCTTATACCCTTGGATAAATAGTTGGAAAACTAAGACAGTGAAACAACCACTTGACATTCAGCAGATCTTCCATGGCTAAGCGAAGATATTAGTACATTTATTTGTGGCAGGTAGTAGAGCTTGAGGATAACGACAAAATCAGCCCCAGGTGCCAGCAGAATGAATAAGTCTGCTTAAATGCTGTGTTTGAACCTGCCTGTGAATTCTGGCTCAGGTGAAAAGCTGGCATGCTGCAATCTAAATATTCATGGTTAACAGCAGCAGAAATGCATGTAGTGCACAGAAACCTGGTAGAAATGCCCTGTATTGCAAGAGTTCTGTCAGTTTTGAAGGCTTTCAGGATTCCTGAGAGCTAGCAAATGTGGAGTGCTTCAGACAACAAACTACTGCTCTTTCTCTCCATTTATTGTATATGCAGAAGGACAAATTCAGAACCGATCCAACTTTCTTTGGGATGTGGCTGAGACAAACTTTGCCCTTTTAACTCTTGTTTTTCTTTACAAGCTGTGTTTAAATACTTTGGGCCCATGTAGTTTTTATTACAAGGAAAACATACTTGCTCTGCGCCTCCTCGTGTCATTATTTTGACATACCTACCCCTTCTTTTCTCTCCAGGCAGTCTCTGGAGAGCCTGGATGAGTGTAACAGCTCATTGACTTGCAATGTGATTAATCCTTGGATTAGTAAAAATATGATGCAAACAGATCCTGACCCAGTGCTGAATGCTCTTGTCGCCTGTGCATGCAGTGTTAGGTACCTTACAACTGTCTCGAATTGATCAGGACATCCGGATTTTGTAACTTCATTTTATAACTGTTCCTCTCTCTCAAATTCCATCCTGTGAAGTTCTGAGGATATGTAACAAGAAGCCACCCAGTTACTATTCCTTGCAGCTATCTGCCAGTGTCACCTGCTTCTCTGGCATCATCATGCAAGCATGCACTGTCACACTCCCCACTGGAATCTCAGCTCGCGAGTTGAGATTCACACCATCATTCAGCCTGACAAGAGTGTTGACTCCTGGAGCCAGAGCTGTGCTTGGGAGCACATAAAAGCACCAGAGTCCCCTACATCTTGGCAGGACTTCAAGGACTATCCCAACGAAGAGATCTTGACAGCATAGTTGTAAACTCCACAGGCCCCAAGGGCTCAAACACCATGATATTTATGCTGCAGACTGGATTGCCAAGATAGTATCACTGTTATGCAGACATCAGTCCCTGGGTAAGAAGTAGCATTTCTCACACCTGTTAATTGGCATTTGAAAAAATTGAAGCTGACTGGAGTGGGCAGTACAACTGAGGAGGACAATGCATGCAAAGGTTGTGTCCAGTGTTTCTTTTGTTCAAAAAGACTTCAGCTGCATGGGTACCACAAATAATTGCAAAAGCCAGTATTAACTGAAGGAATTACATGCTGAATTATTGACATTCCTGGTATATTTAAGATGGTTGTTTTACAGCCTTTTTAGTTCTTGTTACAAGTTCAATCTCTGCAAAAATGTAAGTCCAGAGCTGTTAAATCCAAAACATACTTAGGAAGCACCTAATAGTATGACCAACTACTTTAAGATTACATGCAGGCTTTCAAATGAAGCATGATCTTCATACTTTGCTCAGCTCTATCCCTAATGAAAATACTGTATCTAAAGTAGGTCCTTCAAAAGTTCCACTAGACTGGTCTGACTGTAGAAGTATGCCCAGGCATTTTTGTATTAGTAGGTAGTAATTAGAACATTAAAGAGGAGAGAAAAAGCTGGAGACTTTTGGTAGGTAGTGTTTCTGGCACTTGAG
Organism: Hypocryptadius cinnamomeus; assembly: GCA_013400635.1. Taxonomy (NCBI): domain Eukaryota; kingdom Metazoa; phylum Chordata; class Aves; order Passeriformes; family Zosteropidae; genus Hypocryptadius; species Hypocryptadius cinnamomeus. The sequence goes on from VYZP01013972.1 coordinate 59,021, forward strand.
GCAGTAAGAGGTAAGTGCAGAAGCACTAAAGTAAGTCCATGAAGTCGAGTATTTACAGCAGATTTCAGACACTACCTGTTGAAGAAAATGGGGCAATTAATACCTTTGAAAACTAGTTTTTATGTTCATTTGTGGGGGGAAAACCTTGACAAAGTCCAAAGATGTAACTGCATTACTCAGCTCTGATCCTCAGTATTTTTTCCTGAGAATTGCAAAACTTATATATTAGCATAACATTTAAAAAGAAATTGGACCACAAAAAGCATAATTATGTGACTCAGACAGATTGCTCCATAAGCAAAACAACAGAACAGAATATTCAAAATTCTGCTAATAACTCTGAGCTCTATTTTTTTAATCTAAAGACAAAGTTTCTGAACAAACTAATTTTAACTTGGAACAATTCCATTCATTTCCAAGAACTTATAATGAAAATCAAGTACATCTCAGTAATATGAGAATCTCAACCATGGGAAGTCAAACTCCAAACCATACTGAAATTATTCAGCCTCATGTAAAATATCTGGAAAGTGCTCCCATCTAGTAGCAGCAATTCATCAGATCCATAGGAAAAACCTCTCCTCAATGAAAGTAAGAAAAATGAGAACAAACAGTAAAATTTTTATGAGTAGCTGAAAATAGGCATCCTAAAACTTAGAATCAGAGCATGGCTTGGATTGGAAGGGATCTTAAAGATCACCTAATTTCAACCTAGCTCCTTTCCATGCCACTCACCAGTCCAGGTTGCTCAAAGCCAAATCCAGCCTGGCCTTGAACACTTGCTGGGATGGGGCACTCACAGCTTCTCTGTTCCAGTGCCACATCACCCTCTGAGTATCAGTTTACTCCTAATATCTAATCCAAATATCTCCTCTTTTAGTTTGACCATCACCCCTTGCCTGCTCTGCTGTAAAAAGTCACTCCCCACCATTTTTATAATCTCCGTTTAAACACAAAAAGGCCTTAATAAGATCTCTCTGGAACCTTTTCTGCCTCAGGCTGAATATCCCCAGTATCCCTCTCAGTCTGTCCTCATAGCAGAGGTGCTCCAGTCCCCTGATCAGCTTTGTGGCCTCCTCTGCACCCTCTTTAACAGGTTCATGTCTTTTTCATGCTAGAGACCCAAGAGCTGGATGCAGCTCCCCTCCAGGTGGGGGTCTCACAAGCACAGAGTAGAGGGGCAGATTCACCTCCATTGACCTGCTTGTCTCATCTGCAAAAAATTCTGTAATAATATTCCTGCTCAGATTTTCTCCTAGTTGTTTCTGTATTTCTAAAAAGAGTGGAGAAAACAACACTCTAGGCCAGCTACTGTTGTGCATTTTTCACTTCCTCCCTCTCCACTCACCCCCCATTCAGTGCATGCCCTCGGACTTGTTGCACTTTTCAACTGTTTTTTTTTCAGGTGTCAACCTTTGTACTTTTCTCCTATTGAATCTTCCTGTTGTTTTCTTTTTAGGGTTTTTTGGGGGTTTTTGGGTTTGTTTTTAAAATGTTTTTGTTTTTTCCCAATTTTGTTTTTCCCACCTGTCTTCCGAAGGAACATCTCTGGCACTTGAAACCAGTGCAAGCAGATCCTCCCTGTGAGGCAAAAGCGGGCAGGAAGGGGACAAGCGCAGGGAGCGGGAGCACTGGAGTGAGAGGAGTGAGGGACGGAGAGAGGTCCGGCGGGGTCCGGGGTCCCTCTGGCGGCCACCAGCCCGTGTCGCCTCTGTCGCCTGCCGGTGCCCACGGGAGCGGCCGCGCACCCCTGCTGCCGGCCTCGCCCCTGTTCTGGTCACTCCGCGCTTTAAACCTCTTTGCCTGTCTCTTTTTACTTCTTGGAGTAGCAATTTTCAGCTGTCAAACTCATTCTCCTTTCCTTTGCTAAGTCCGGTACTTATCCTGCATTATATAAGTGGCTTGAAAAAATGTTGGCTGTGTCAACTGCCAAAAGCTTGACATCAGAATTTAAAGTGCAAAAACGTTTACATGATGCTAGCCTACTATTTCAGCTGATGCTATTTTAAACTTACAAATCCCCATATATTGACTGAATATTCTTGTCATAGCACACTTGTGTAGACTTTTACAGAGAGGGGGAGCACCAAGAGAATCCCTGGCCAGAGCTGCACACTGTGCAACTCAAATTCTGAATACTGCCTCAAATTTTTTCAAATGGCAGCTCGTATCTTTAGAACTTACTGCAAGTTTGTGTAAAACTTTGGACACTGAACACTAAAAACATTGATTTTGTTCTGCATTTTTGTTCCTGGGATGCTTTGTCTGGTGATGTTAACATGGGGGTTTCAGCTTTTTCTGACAAGTAGAACCTCTCACTTTCAACTTAAACCCGCTAGCAGGAAGCCTGTTTTCCTTAGTGGTTTTTCAATGAACTGATAGTTTGAACTCCTGAACTTGCTGTGATTGAAATGATCATATTGTGTTGTTTCTTCCCCAAATAATGTATTTTGTGAGCTTACAAGTTTTGATACTGTAGTATTGCATAAAATGGTTTCAGTTTCTTCCAAAGCATTATAAGAGAGCTCTTACTTTCTTTTCTTGATTAAGCTTTATTAGTGAGAAGAGTCCTCTACACAGGACCTTAGACAAGGACCTTACCATATTTATTTGAATTCATTTCAGGGCTGAACACAAAATACTAGGAGAGATTCCTTTAGCAGTGTTGAAATAGCATAAGCGAGCATATCTGATGCTGACCATGCATATGATATTCCCAGCAACTGACTGACATGCCTCCAAAAGATCAAATTCAGCCTTCCTTGCATGATGTAAGATAAAAATCTGGCCTAGGATTTAACTGTACCTGGTAATTAAGTTTAAAGAACAATAAGGCCTCACAAACCTCTCCAGGCCTACAGTAAGCATGCTGGAATCTTGGTTGCCATTTCTGCAAACTGTTTACAATTCACATACCTCTGAAAATCCAATCCTGATCTCAAATTGCTGCTCATAAACAACATAGCAGAGATTTGATGTATGAGGAAGTGCTCTGAATATCCCTTTGCTAGCAGTAGCATGGCTAACTTCTAGCATTAAAAATGCCTCTTATTACAAGCAATGCTCAATTAACTACTTGAATATATCTCTCAGCCAATTTTTCTTTTTTGTGACTAGTGGCAAAAAGGCAGATACAACATGCTGCATTCTCTTCTTTTGCTAGCTGCCTCTAAATGAGTATTTTTCACAACTGGAGTCAGGGCAGCCTCTTTAAACCATGCCAGAATTTCTGCAGCAGTCTATCAAAGCCAGATGTTGTCACCTTCAAAGCACAATACAAAGCTGATCTTTTAGGCAGTGTTCTTCCTTAATCTTAACAGATCAGTGTTTATTAGTGAGCCTTGCTAGTGCAGTGGTTGTGAAAAAAGAGATAAATTCTCCTGCTTCATGAACTGTATTTTTAGGAGGAAAGAAAGGTCTTTGCAGGATATATTGTTCAAACAAGAAAGAAAGAAATTACACTCCTACATTTATTTGACTTTACAACATAAAAAAATTTCAGGGCTCTATCTCCAATATTAGCAATCTCATGAGGACAGGCAAGCATCCCAACATATATGTTACTCTGAGGAACTTGAGAAATTGTGCAGAAGTGAAGCTTGATCTGGTTCTAAAAGAATTGTGTTTGAAGAGAGGTTTGAGGGCAGGAGAATTGAGAGAGGAGAACTGGGATATACAAGACTGAAAGGAGAATCGACCAAGGTCAGGAACAGCTCTCATTATACGTTGCTCTTGTTTACCTGTGTTTTAACAGGTAAAGTTTATGTTTTATGAGCTCACTTAAATTAGGGAAAAAGCTGGGATTATTCCCAGTGGTCATTGGTGTAATGGTAAGTTATTTCTAAGAGAAAAAGGATGGGGATCTTAAAAGAACCAGAGACACCAAATATGCATTCAGACATGAATACCCGCCATCCTAGTCTCAAGATGTATAAATTGGTTGCAACTGAGATTCTATCCTTGCAGTGTTACAGGTGTGCTCTTGCCTGGGGCAGTCACTGGCTGTGAGGGATGATATGAAAGAGTGTGACAAAAAAGCCTCAGGAAACTCAATTCTGGCTCCATAGCACCACTGCAAATTAGATTTAGTAGAGACATGAACTGACATGCCATAGTGGAGAAGGATCGATTGTGACTTTACAGGGAGAAAGTAGCACCTTCAATGAAGCTCTTGGTTATGTGAGCATGTGCTTTTCTGCAGGAGACTTTCAACAACGAGTCAAAAAAAAGTGTCAAAAAAAGCTGCTAATCTAGAAAAGAATGTGATTAAATGTTCCTCATAGATTGATGACTAGTTACAGGTAGAAATGTGGAGTAGGAATAAAATCATTTTCTCAATCCACTGGGGATCCTAGGACCTGTGATATCTGACATATTCATAAATGATATAGGAAGAGGGAGAAGAAGATGGCAAATTTTGCATGTGATGATAAACCAGTCACAACAAGAAAGCCAAGAAAGAGCTACACAGGAGAATGTGCCCAGCAGAAAAATTTCATGCTATTGGTAGGTTAGAGGATACTATACCTAGTAAAATCCAATGCTACCAAACATGCAGAAATGTATTTGAAATGAAAAAACCCCATAGGTCCTGTGACAGATCCAGCAGCTCAGAACTGCTGCCATTGAGAGGACATACCAGAATTAATAAAAAAAAAAGAAAAAGTTTCAAAGGGTGGCAAAGATGAACCAAGATTTGCAGCAGCATCAGTTCAAAGGCCAACTGAGCAAAGATTCTGCTGCCTACAAAGAAAGGCATGTTAGAGAGAGAAAAAGAAGAGATGTCTAAACAGAGCAACACAGAAAAGGTATCTGGAAAAAGAGTCCAGTCTTTGGGGATAAATTGTCTTTTGCATTAGGACTACAGAGTGTGGGGTTTCACTACAGATGGTCTATTTAGATTAGACATAACAAAGAAAGTTTTTTTTACAAGGAAGGTGATGAGGCACTGAAAGAGGATATGTTGGACATCCCAGCTCTGGAAACATTCAAGATCAGGTTGTATGGGACTCTGAGCAACCTGACTTACTGGAGGATGTCCCAGCTGATTGCTGGAGGGTTAGACAAGATGGCCTTTAAAGGTCACCCTCCAACTCAAAAAACTGAATGATTCTATTATTCTTTTTCATAATGATATAGAACGGAGAGATGTCAAATGAAACAAGGTAGTGCCAGATGTAACATCAAAAGAATGTATTTCATAGTGGGCTCTGAACTGTGGAAAACACTGGCAGAAGTTTGTGAGTGGTAGTGTGGATTAAAAGATAGGATTTGTTCCTTGAATGTAAAAAAATTCTCTTTGACACAAAGAGGAAGCTCAGAATTATTTCTGTGCCAGGAATGTCTGGTGGCAGGGAAGGTACTCTGAGACCTGTGGCTCTTCAGGGGCTGTTCTGGGAGAGGAATGCTGAATTGGGTAAACCTATAGGGTGACCCACTACAGCTTACTGACTTATAGCTCGGAAAAATAGCAATGGGAGCGTACAGACTCTTCAGGATTCTGGTAACATGCTGAAGTCACAGCCCATGCTGATATCTGTGCTGCTCTACCTTCGCCACTGGTTTTACCCCTTTACCATGTGTAAGATCACAGCCAGCAAGAGGGAGTGCCTCTCTCAGTGTGCCTGTGCTGCCAGGCTGCAGTGGAAGAGCAGAACACACTCATGCTCTGGGAAACAGGCTCACATGCAGCACATGTAGAGCAGCAGGTGACTTTTCTCCCAGGCGCTCAGGTGCAAGTACCCTTATCTTCCTCACAATTCTGCTTGATGTTGTCATGCTTGCAGTGTTATCTTCCTCCTTGAACAGCATGTCTGAGAAACTGCATACGCATGACAGGAACCTTTTTTTCCCACTAGATGTCCCACAAACCCAGCGATTGCAGTCATTCTGCTCAACTGGCACTTTCAGCCGCGAGAGTTTATCATCTCTAAAAAGGTTCTCCTAAGATAAATTCTTTATCCATCCGTATGCTGATGCTTGAGAAATACTAGAGAAGAAGCTTAGTATTCCAAAACGCATTGATTAAACTAGATTTCAGTGGGAATTTATTGTTAGAAGCTGAGCTTCATTCAAGGATTCAAGTCGAGCAAGTTGTGAAAGTCTAATTGGACCACAGGGGATAAGAATGAATAAACCAGTTTCGGACCTGGGCTGTAATGCTGTTCACAGCTCACACACAAGGGTTCTTTACAAAGCTGGTCCTAACTTGCTATTAATAATGTTTGGGGCTTTTTGTTTCTTTTGTGGTAGTGCCTTTCTAAATAAGGTTTTTCTTTCAAAATTTCAACTCTTCTGTCTCTAAACATATATAAGACCCCCACAGATATACAAGTTGCTCTGCTTAGCATACAAAGATCTACTTAATAACTCTTCCACTGAGGATATGGAAATTTAGCTGCCTGAGTATGTGTATCTTTTTATTATTTGAACAAAAGTCAAGAGCTGCTGCTCCTGCTTTTAGGGTGAGAACACTGGATTTGTGAGCTAAAAGGTAAAACTTTTCGCAATTATTGACTACAGCTATTACAGTGCCCTGGAATTTCTTTCCTGTCCTTCTAGGCAGCTGAATTTGGGATACTCTGATCTAAGTGTTGCTAAACTACATTTACAGTGAAAAGGTAAATTTTCTTTTTTTTTCATTTTGCAGTAGAAGTACTACTCAAAATTGTCTTAATAGGCTGGGTTTGTTTTTTTAAAATTTTATTTTATAAATGCAAAGAATTATAAGAACTTTTTTTCTGACGTGCTTTTAGTACTGACCAGAGATACTGGCCATACAGTTGCTAATGCAAGTATTTAGAAAGGTTTCAACAGTTGAAGTGTGTGCCGAGAGCAGCACAGCTTGTAGAAAGATACCTAAACTGCAAGGAAGACTGTAAAATCCACTGTGATCCCAGGTGTGTTGTTCTGCTAGCCAATTCCTCACATTACTTAAAATGTGTAGATTTCTCCACATGGAATTTTCCCAGCCCTGGACCTGATTATGCCTTTCTGAATTAGGTTAAAAACCACCAGAGCCAATACTGAGGCCTCTATTTGTTCTAATGAACATTTGTTCTGATTAAATACTTTAAGACCCATCAGGGTATGGTATGGTACCAGTTTGAAAGACATGAAGAGCCCACAGAAACTAGATTTAGATTACTAGGAGAAACTTTAGGTCTTGACTATTACAGCGCTTGCAATGGTTCTCCCTTCAGGTACCTGCTCAGTTAGAGACTGAGAAAGTAATAGAAAAAATATTTAGTGTGGTGTGTTTTAGTGGGAAGGAAAACCTTTGTGTTTCCACAGCCCCACCTGGTAGAGCCTTTGGTAAAGTTCAAATGAAGATGGACAATTTTCTTCTCTAGTTAATGTTTCTTAAAAATCAGTCTTTTTGGGAAGTGGGTGTCTTTGTAAACCCAGATAACCAGATGAACTAAGATAGTCCGAAATAACATGGCTTAGGACTTTTATGGCTATTTCAGTGTTAAAATAAAATAGATTAACAAAGCTTGTCTTCTTTGTTGGCAAAGAGATTTTTAGTGCTTCCTTTTTCTTTTTCTTTTTTTTTCCCCTTCTTCTCAAGCCTATCACAGAGTGGTATTCCCTTTGGAGAATCAAAATATTTTCATATTTTCAGTGTGTTCTCAGCAATTGCTGCCAAAATCTGTGGTTCTTTGACTTCATATTTCTACTTATGACATATCTCAGGGGAGACTTTCTAGCAGGCCTGGGGTGAAAAAGGCACCGGAGACTCTGGCTGTACAATACATACGGAGGGGAAATTTGCAGTGCAGTGATAAGAGAGCAGTTGAGGAAGCAGTTTAGATACTGACCTTCAGGTTAGAAGGGAGCAAAACCTAGGACAGCATAAGGAAATCTAGTAATTTGAAAGAAACAAAGAGCTTGTGAAAGATGTTTGAGACACGAATGGAAAGAAAACTCTCTTGAAATTGGGAAGGTTTTGAACAGACCTAAGCTTTGCAAAAGCTAGGTTCAGCAGTATTTTGGGAAGGTGAAACAATAGTGGAAATAGAGGTTTATGAGCTGTATGTCTGGGTTTCTGTGGGACACTATCTCATTCAGTCCAGCTACCTGTGGAAACATCTTTATTCTTGCCCCACAATTGGTCCTGTCAGAGGACTTACTCAGACATTTACTTATTTGCTGATTATTAATGTTCTGATTCCCAGATTAAATGTGTTCCAACACCATTTGCAACCATATTTGATGTCATAGAATCATAGGATATCCTGAGTTGGAAGGAACCCACAAGGGTCATCAAAGTCGAACTCCTGCCCCTTCACAGGACAGTCCCAAGAGTCACACTATGTTCCTGAGAGCATTGTCTAAACAATTCTTGAATTCTTTCAGGCTTGATGCTGTGACCAATCTACTGGGGGGCCTGTTCCAGTGCCCAACCACCCTCTGGGTGAAGAACCTTTTCTAATATCCAACCTGAACCTCTCCTGATGCAGCTTCAGGCCATTCCCTTAGGTCCTGTCACAGAGAAAAGATCAGTGTCTGCCCCTCCTCTTCCCCTCATGGGGAAGTTGTAACTGCAATGAGGTCTTCAGACTAAAGAGATAAAATTAACTCAGCCACACCTCAATGGCTTCCTCTCCAGATCCTTTACCTTCTTTGTGGCCCTTCTTTGGACACTCTCTGACAGTTTAATGTCTGTTTTATGTTGTGGCACCCAAAACTGCCCCCAGCAGTCGAGGTGAGGCCACCCCAGTGCAGAGCAGAGTGGGACAATCCCCTCCCTTGCCCGGCTGTTGATGCTGTGCCTGATGCCCCCAGCACAGGGTTGGCCCTCCTGGCTGCCAGGGCACTGCTGGCTCATGTTCAACTCACCACTGACCAGGAGCCCCAGGTCCCTTTCTATGGCAGTGCTTTCCCAGCATCTCCATCCCCAGTGTGTCAGTACATCCAGGGTTGTCCTGGTCCAGGTGCAGAATCCAGCACTTGTCTTAGTTAAATGGTTGGTGATTGCCCATCTCTGATTTGTCAAAGTCTCCCTGCAGGTTCTGTCTGCTCTTGCAGATGTCAACAGTTCCTCCCAATTTAGTGTCTTCAGCAAACTTGCTCAGTGTTCCTTCCAGTCCTGTGTCCAAGTCACTTATAAAGATGTTGAAGAACACAGGGCAGAGGATGGAGCCCTGTGGAACCCCACTAGTGACAGGTCACCAGCCTGATGTCACCCCAGTCACTGTAACCCTCTGTGCCCCACTCATGAGCCAGCTGCTCACCCATCACAGGATGTGTTTTGTTTCTGGACATTTTGTCCAGAAGGACATTGGGAGACACTGTGTCAAAAGATCTACTAGAATGCAAAAAAAATTCCATCAGTTGGCTTCCTTTTATCAGCTGGGTGGGTTACCTTGCCATGAAATGAAATCAGGTTTGATAAGTAGGACTTTCCCCTCATGAAGCTATGCTGGCTGTGACTGATGACTGTGTTGTTCTTCAGCTGTTTTTCAGTATCTCCCAGAATAATTTTCTCCATAACTTTACCAGGAACTGAAGTGAGGCTGATAGGTCTGTGGTTTCTAGGGTCATCCTTCTTGCCTTTCTTGAAAACATGGACAAATGGGACCTTCCAGTCAAATGAGACCTCTCTAAATTCCCAAGACTGCTCAATAATCATCAAGAGAGGCCTTGTGATGACATCAGCCAGTTCTTCGAGTATTCTCACATGAATCCCATCAGGTTCCATAGATTTTTAAGGGTTCATCTGGAGCAGCTGATCCTACACTACTTCATGGTCAACTGAGAGCTGGTCACTCTCACAGCCATGTTCCTCCAGCTTAGGGCATTGGATGTCCTCAGTCCATCATCTATCTGTATTGAAGACAGAGGCAAAGAAAGCATTGAACACATCTTCCTTGTCTCTGTCCCTGCTCTGTGAAGTGACCATCCTCATCTGGTAACAGGCTGATGTTTTTTCTTCACTGACTTCTGCCAACACTGAATTTGAAACTCTTTTTGCTTTCCCCCACATTTCTGTCCAGCTTCTACACCAACTGAGCTTTGGCCACATGAATTTTCTCTCTGCTGTAGTATATTTCTCCCACACCACCTAACTTGCTTTCACTGGGAACACACTTTTCTTTTCGCCTTAGCTCCTTATGCCCATTCCTTATCTCAGTGCTGCCCTTTATTTTAAATAACTTTTTATTTTCCTTCATTTTTACCTTTAGAATATAATCATAGAAATCATTGTCTCAGACATGATTTTTTTTAAAGTAGCATAGAATCTCTCTCTTTATATTTAAAGATGTGTCTTATTTGCACATCTTATATTTATATCTGGTACATTCATAATTGTTTGAAAACCACTACAGATTACCTGTGAAATCAGCATAACATGTTTAAAAAGAAATAAGACTATATTACCATAATTTTTTTAAATACCTGTAAACATACTTGTTTTGACAGATTGAAAACTGGGTCTGTCCTGAGCCTTTGTAAAGTAGATTTTGAAGCTGAAACATGTTAATTTAAGGACCGTGTTTTTAACACTTGTTTTTATTTTGCTCAGGTCTCTACCTTTGCAAATATTTTGTTTGTTGTTTTTCACTAAAATGGATTGAGGACTTAAATTTTCATGTTAGAAAATATTTGCCTGATTGAAGTAATATTTCAATTAGTCAACTACCTCAGGTACCGCATTTTGCATTTCAGAAAAATGTAACACTTTCCTTTTTTCACCCCACTAAGTTTATTTTGCCATCTGAAAATACATTTTGTTCCAAGTATCTTGTGAAATGACATCCGAGTAAAAAATGCCAGAAAAACATCAAGTTTGCAGAGTTAAAAGAGTTTTTATCTTCCTTTGGTAATTTGTTGCCATTCTTGAAAAAGTCCTTTTGGAGTTTTGTTCTTTTGATGTAGAGATCTAGATTAAAAAAAAAAGAAAAAAAAAAGAGATGTGTATGATTGGTTTAACACGTACACTCAAGCCTGATCCAATACACAGAGAAAGCAAAAGCCTTCCATTAGCTTTTATGAGCCTTTTAAACATCAGCATACCCTCCAGTGCAGCAGCTGATAAATTGTTCCTGATTGTGGCCTTTGAAAATGAACCATGCTGGGGTTTTTACCACTCCAGCAGGATCCCACCAAGGTAATCATTATGTACAAAACTAAATAAGAGTAACATTTGTTCTGTAGCATATTATTTATGTTTCTCCCCTTGTCTCATAGTATCTCTTTCATTACACTCCCCTTTCCTATTTATTATCTCTGTAATCGGATTCTTTCAGTATGCATAATTTGTTGGAATATAGTTGGTATAAAAGGCACCATAGGAAATAAGGTTTATTTCATAAAGAATTGTTTTTAAATGTTGGGCATATTGGCCATTGATTTCATTTTCATTGCACTATGAAATCATAAGCCACTTGAACTCTTATATGCTTTGTAGCAAATAAGCAATGAAGTAATGAATAATAAGTAATTTTTTATTTATGTTGCTTCCTGCAAGTTCCATCTAAGGAAGATTTAATTTTCATTGCACTGTGTAGCTAGCAGTTGTGCATCCATAATCTATCACAAAATAAATATTTGTATTGCCGCATTTAAAAACAAAAGGAAAAGCTTGGTGGGGGGACTGCGCTCCTGTTGAATAAGCCTTTTCTTTTGTTTTAGATATCAAATTTTACCTGGAGATCCTGCTATGGACAGGTATGATGAGTTTCTTGTTTATGTTTTATATGAAGGTGGGTGAAAGTAAATTGTATTTAGGTATCTAAGGAAAAGGTTGTGGGTAGACAAACTGTTAACTTAGGTATCCAAGTTAACATTGCTTTGGCAGTGAGGGTCGATGTGCCTGCTTTGCAGATGGCACACAAGTGTTAGAGCAGCCTCTAGATTACTCCTGCCTCAGACACTAGACATACCCAACACATGGGAGCCTTAGGAATTCGAGTGTCTTGCCAACACTCAGATGGTATCTTGATGTTTGCAAAATGAAGTATCATTCCCCAGCACCCTCCCTTTCCCATCCATCCTTCTCTTCCATGGATCATTTCCTCCATTTTTGCTAGCAAAATGACCTGGGTTAATCTGAGCTATTTTTGTTTTGTTTTATTTTGTTTCAACAGACAGAGTCTTATCCAGCCTTTTTTGAAAATCAGATTTGAGGGGTTATTTTCAAAATAACTACACAGTCAGTTCTAAAGGAATAAGAAGACAGGAAAAGGCACATGCATAGGATCAGTGAAACAAACTGAAGCACAGATGTGGCAGTTTTTCAGGTACTGGAATCTTTTCACTAAGCTACAGGAAAATGCTTGTTTTAACCCAAATGCTTATATTCAAACTTTCCAGTGCCTGTTTTGCCTTTAGATCTCCTCTCTTAAGGATGAGGAACTCTTTGTAACACAAGAAATATTCAGAGGCGGCCTTTGTGATTACTTGAACCACTCCAGTGGCACAGATGGAACAGAAGCACCCTCCAGTCCTAGAAAGACCTCAGAAATTTGGACTCCACTGAGTAGTTCTGACCTGCCAAGGCTGAAAGGCCTCCAGAAGGTCCCTTCTCCATAGCTCAGTTCTCTCCCCAGCTAGGAGGGTGTAACCCCTTCCTAGTAAAACACTTTCAGGCTCACTGATGGTGGTCTAAGAGCTGGGGACTGTCAAACTGTTATGCAGCGTGAGAGTGTGTCCACAATACTCCAGTGACATTGCAGGTAGGCACTGAACATAAAAGAGCCCTGTGAAGATAGTCAGAGATCCTCACTAACTCACTCATGAAACTGATCTGAGTTTTCTCCTACTGCCAAACCAGAGCAAGTAAAAAAGTTCTTCTAAACACAATATCATGTGTATAACAGTTTTCTTTCTTTCAATGAACTGACCTTATATCTATAATATCTGATGCTGCTGGTAGCCTGTTCTTCCTGGTACCCAAAGAACATTGGTGTCATCACATTGAAGTTTTCTTCCATTATTGCCTTTAATACCCAGAAGAATGATACAGAAGGCTCCTCTTAGTCTTGTGAGCCAAGGAGTCTTGTGTGCCAGGAGCCCTTTTGAACTCCTTTTTGTCCTACAACACTATGGGTGTTTTCCCTTAGACACACAGTAGGCTGATACACAGGTAGCTCTTAAGCTTCATTACCACATATTCCAGTTACTTGTATCAGTTACCTCCACATTTATAAACTTTCCTTCTTGCTGCAAAGGCTAGGATCTTACTTATTTTCAGCAGAAGCTGGACTACTGAATTGATCTTATGCCTCTGGACCATGGGGCTCCCAGTGTGGTATGGTAATATTTACAATATGGGTTGAGCCTTGTACTCCTAAAGAAAAAAGATCAGATGAATTATTAGTTTATCTGTGGTAAGAACTCTCAGTGACTTCCAGTTTTACTGGTATAGATCCTCCACTTGTGATCATTTGTTGCTAAGCTTAACCCCTCTTCCAAAGGTTTCTTCTTGCTCATCACTATTTTCAATTTTACATACCTAACCGCCACTTTGAAATAAGCTCAAAGCTCAGATCCTACTTCACAGCTTCTCTATCCTTGTGCTTCTTTTGGCCTCTCAATGCCTTTCCCAGCCCATTGCTGTCATCACTGCTGTCTTTTTCTCATCTCCTACAGAAGACTGACTCCAACAGGCTCAATTAGCATTGAAGTGCATTAGGTGAGTGCTTCCTCAGCACCTGACATGATGTTCACAGGAAAGGAAACTAAAGCTCCCAGTTTTTCTAAATATACCTGTGTGTCTTCTCCTTTGAAGGGGGTGAATTTTGCATCTTGTACATCTTAATTCTGTTGCTTACCAGCTCTTGGGCCATTGAGGGTTTATTGCCCAGGACCCCTCGCTGACATACACATTTTCCTTGCATATTGTAGCAGAAGTTAGGATGCAGCTTTGCTGATTAAGCAGTGGTATTGAGCAACAATGGCTCTATACATGATCAGAAGTATTTTTCCAACCAGCAGCTCTTGGCAGCACAAAGCCCCCTCTCATCAGGCAATGCCTATGGATATGTGGAATACAAAGTCAGGCTGTGTGCAGGAGCTGTTTAACAGAACAGCACCGTGCACTTTACCAATCACAGGCAACAGTGGAAAGGGCATGGAAACTCAGACCGAGAACAAAACTTAGCTCTTGGACACAGGAACCCAATCTGGTAACAGCTAAACTTGTCATGCAAAGGCCTGTTCAGTACGAGCAGTCCCCCTGAAAATGGATCACTGCAAGTGTTCTGCCACAGAAAGAATATGTGTCTGTCCTATTTACTACATGGTAAATTGGATACAGCACAGCTTTCCATCCTTCCACAGTAGGGAGGCCCTGTGCTGTAGCAGAAAGGGTAATCCAGGAACGTTTGTGCAGAAATTTCTGAGAAATCAGCTCCGGAGTGAGGGAGGTTATAGGGCTGCTCAGAAGTACCTTTCATAAAGAAAAATGATCCATGAGATTTGCAGAGGTATACTATAATGCCCGTATCTAACAACAGCAAGTTTCCTCACATACCCCACAGAAATCTCTTTTGCCTCTACACCACTGCTATGCAAATATGAGAAAGGAGATGGGAATCTCCTTGTTCTTTTAATCTGAATCTGGGCATAAATCTGAGACAGAGGACTTCAGAGTTACTTTCAGAGCAAATAAATACCTCTTATTATTTTACGGTCACTTTCCACACGAGAATCAGTCATGCTTCATTTCCTTCTGCCAAAGCTGGATCAGGGGGCTGGGTGGGAGGTTGTGAGATATCTCCTGATTATGGTCTCAGCACATCCAGCTGAGTGCCACAGGGTTTCTTTGAGGTTACATTGCAGTGATGAGGGGATAACCTGCCAATGTGTTCTGTTTCCTCCACAGGGAGTAAATGAGATGAGCACTCACAGGAGAATTAACATGAGATAACCAAAATACTGCAATTCCCTCACCAGTCAGAGACACTCCTGGCAGATAAGCATTCTTCACACCACGATCTTAAACCAGTGCAGTGAAATGTGTGCTTAGCATGGCTTTGCTATAAACTGTCTGCTGTCCCAGTACATGTTTTAATTGTTGGTGTCAAACATGCCTATCCTTGGCTGAAATACCAGCATTCACAGAGAAATTTGCACAAGCTTGGCTGAAGACATCTGTGTGTGGAGAAGTCCGGGCAGCAGGACCTTGTTGGAGTCCTGGTACAGAGTGGTCTTGCAGTATCTTTGCTCATCTGTAACAGCTGGGCTCCTCTAGGCAAAACAGAAAAAACTCACATCTTCTGTGTGTCCAAAACCCCATCTGCACTCCTGACCTGCGACAGAAACTTCCATTTCTGTATTCAGGGTTTTATACTCAGATTTTTCTCTGTTGCTGATCATTGCAGCACAGAAACAGCTGCACACAGCAACATATTCATGATCCCAGCATCTGTGCACAGAAGGGCAGGAGCCTTCTGTTGCAGCACAGGGAAGCAGCCCCAGACTCATATTTGTATCTTTAGCAGAGAAGCAGGTTGAGATGAGAGTGGAGATTTTTCCCCAGAGTACTGAAGCTTTTTTCCACATACATTTTACATCAGTAACATCACCTGCTAGCTTAGCATATTTAAATTACTAGAAATTTAGAGAATATTACATTGATTTACTGACAAAGACTCTGACCAAAGATAGGGTCAGTCAGGTGGAGCCAGTACAGCTAATGCAAGAAAGTAATTTGTCTTTTATTGCTATCATGTGCTGTTGTTTGTGTTTGAGAATGTGTCTTTGTGTGTCTGTGGGTGTGTGTGTGTGTTTATTTTTAGCAGCTTGGGTGCAGAATAAAACTAACTTCATTCCCTTGACAAAAAAATATTAAACATCTGACAAAAAGCGTATGTTCAGCAATTGCATTCCACATCTATTTTCTTTGCCTTTTAAATTATTTATACAATTACACCTCCCATAGCTTTGCAGTGCTTTGTACTCAATGAAAAAGTTTCTCTGTGGATAGGATTCACTCTTTTGTCTTGTCTTACCTGCTATAAGACATATAAAATACAATGCAATAACAAACAAATGGCAACGGATTATACGAAAAAAATTAGATTTTTATTACATGAATACCTCAAAGACAAAAAGAAAAGAGTTTATTTCTGCAAAGGGAAAACAGAAACAGAGAACGATAATATAAATACTATAGAAAAACAAATAAATTAATCATATTCCTAGGCTTGCTCTTCTGATTAATTCCTAATAAAATATACAGATTTTTCTGGATTTAATTCCAGACACAACATGAGTGGCCTTTCACAGAGGAAGTCGCAGTCTGATAGTCTGAATTTAAGAGAATGGTGGATTCTGAATATCCAGCATCAGCTTGTGAATCAGGTTATATGCAGTCAGGCGAAACACACTGGTAACATAAAGTTGTAGAGGCAATGAACCTGAGGCTGCAGCTTTTCCTTATCAATGCTGGTGGCAAACTTTCCACTGGCTTTAGTCTAAATCTTTGCTTGTTTGTGAGGTTGGATAAATTATTATTGACTTGAAGCTATGTCACAGAATTGTTAAGAAGGCAAGAAGAAATAACAAGGACACAAATTTTAGCAGGAAAGCTAATCATTATATATTCCATAGAAAATAATTTATGTTCTTGAATTGTAAATTATCCTTAGAGTTCACTCTTTTGCAGATTTCTCTAAAATGAAACATGAAGAAAAGATTTACATTTTCTCTCTAGGAACTTCCTTGTTGCATTAGAAAAAATAAAGTCTGACTTAAAACAGAAATGTGAAACTAAGCACTGACATTTTGAAATAAGCACTTTGGTTAGTTTCAAAATGTTGTTTTGAAAAATGGAAATGTTTTCTCAAAATTGCTATTTTCCCAGGGGTGGATGGGACTCTTTAAATTAGGAAATGCAGGAAACTTTTCTCCTCCACTAATTCATCTACTTGACTTTGGAATTTGAGAATGAAGCTGAGGCAGTTCTTTGAAGGAAAACTGAGTGTCTATAAAGAAGAATAAACTCCAGTGAATCTCTCCATCTGCACAATATTATATCATGTCATATATTTTCTGTATTTTGCAAAGCAGGAACAGAAACAGACTATACATTTGTGCTGTGCTTAACCCAAAGATATCCTTATTTTCACAACAGTGCTAACAAGAACCAAAATGGGTTTGTCCAGTTCACTGTAATGTTTAATAAGCCAATGAATAGAACTGCTTCACATCCCGGGGAGGTAGATTAAAACGCTCACTCTACCATTTTTGGTTTTTTCCTAGATATTCCTCTGGAAAATACCAGGACCTTTTGATGCTTTTCAGCATATTCCAGGCTGTCTCAGTTGTAGCTGTGTCACTCACGTGTTTCAGAGCTCTGATGTCTAACACAAATCTGCTTTTTCCTGCTTCAAGGCCATAACTTCCCTGCACTGAGTCTGATTTTCTGCAGATTTTCCTGAGGTGAAAAGAATTCATGCTCCAGTCTTAAACTCAGTCCCCTCGTGCTGGGTGCAGAGATGATACTAATCTTGCTAAGCCTAGAAGCTCAGCTCTAATGTCCAATACGGTAAGTCGGTCTCATCCTGTTCCAGTTTCATAGCTGAAGATTTGCAATTTAACCTTACATGGTGGTTTTTATCCGGAGAAGCCACTTGTTTTGGCTGGGTGCACTAAGGACATGCCTCAGATGACCAAAAGCGGCCAGACAAGATTGGTGATAACTGCCAGAGCTTAAAAACTGTCCCAGCCTCAGTGCTGGCAGAAAAACACTGGGATTAGCAGTGGGATAATTTTATATATATACATATATATATATATATATATATATATATATATTTACATAAGGAATGGCTGGGTAACTCGGTCCTTCACAAACTACACTGTTCTGCTGTCTGCTGTTCTGTGTTTCACCTCTTCCTAGTTTTGCCCTAGCAAAGAGACAAATAAGCCATCAGGTCTGGTTTTCCAGCCAGCTCCAGTGTCCTCCCCACCATGCTGTGCCAAGGTCTGCACCAGGCTTAGGCCACAGCACAAAGGATATGTGCTTTTGCTCATTTCTCTGCTCTTTAACTCACTGCCCCCTGGACTTGAACTTGCTGATAGAAAATTACAGTCTGTCTCCATATCTTCCACCCAGCTGTGCTTTACAGTTCACTGCAGCCAAGAAATCAGTACTGATTCTCTGGTGCACAGGAGAATCCAGATTTCCCCTGGGATAACATGTCACTTCCTTTCAAGTACTAGCTTGCAAGCTTTGCACTGTCACAGTATGAAATCACAAGTCTGGACCTTATTTTGATTTTTTATTAGTAGCTGATTGACACCGGTAGCCAAGTAGAAAATAGACTGATATCCTGGAATACAGTGAAAAGCAAATGGAGTTGACAGTTGTTGCGGATACTCCAGGTTATCTTCTCATTTCCTCACAGAATGGGAGAAGTTTCATTTTTCAGGGCTTTGCTGTCATTTGGCCATGCGAGCAAAAGCAGAGTCAGTGCAGCCACATCTGGCTGTACGGGTGCCAGACAGAGCACTCCAGCCCCAGGGCCACCTTGGATGAGCAGCCCAAAGGCATCCTGTTTCTTCATCCCTCATTCACTTTTTTTGGACTATTTTATTTATTATTGGAAGTACTACACAAACACCTCCTTGTGAAGACATAAGGCCTCTTGTTGTTTTTAAGCACTAAGTTGTACTGGGCAAGGGAAATCCCAACACTTGCACAACCCTTCATTTCACATTCCCCTGCTTCAAAGGCATGTGGGGGAGTGTGGTTGTGTGTGCTGTTACAGCATCCCCTCTCCTCAAACACAAAAGGATATTCCTGGGATAACCCCAGGAATATAAGTTTGTACATGGATATCTCCTTTGAAGAGGATTTTTTTTCAAGTAGGACTGCCTGTAGCGATAGGGGAAGGGGTGATGGTTTTAAAGTGAAAGAGGGTTAATTCAGACTAGATATAAGGAGGAAATTTTTTGTGCTGAGGATGGTGAAACACTGAAACAGGTGACCCAGAGTAGCTATGGATGCCCTATCCATGGAAACAATCAAGGTCCAGTTGGATGGGGCTCTGAGAAAAATGGTCTAGTAGAAAATCTCCCTGCTTGTGGAGTTGGACTAGACAACCTTTAAAGGTCCCTTCCAACCCAAACCATTCCGTGATTCTGTGATTTTTTTTCAGGAAAATGCTTTAAAAACATGTATTTTCTGGTTCCAGTGTGAAACATTGTAACAGCTATGTCAGGCAAGTAGCCATCACTGGGCTGTGAGGGTGTATGAAAAGGACTGGAGAGGTTACTCCTGGCTCCCCTGAACTTCTGTCCTCAAAGTGAGACTGGAGAATAGGTAAGACTGTGGATGTTCAGAAATAACATTGTTTGCTTTAAAATAATGTAAAATTACCCAGACGAATAAATTTCCTTCCCACAGATTGCCTTTTGCTGTTGGATTTTTTAGGATTTATGCAGAACACTTCTTTTTTCCTCCAATTTAAACTACAACAACTGAATTTTAAAATTAAATCCTTAATTCTCTATATGATCATGAAACTCCCGGAGCTCAAGTTTTATAATGCACAAATTGTCACCTCAACTGTTTCCTCAAAAAATTGATGGATTCAGAGCTCCTGTAGAGCTTTTTGATAGAGCTGCAGTTCTGAGCTAGTTCCTTTATCTTCATCTTTGACTTGCTATCTTTAGCACTGTCTCTAGACTTATTTAATGTCTCTCTGGTCTTACATACCCTGCACGCTTACATACTTGGCTCAAGTTTTTTTCTCCTGGAGTTTGCTGTTCACTGGTTCTTCTCTCTGGCACTCACCTTCTCTCTCTATCAAGATACATCCTCTTTTGGAGTGTACATCTCAAATCTCCCTGTTTTTCATCATGCTAAACCCATTTCAGGCCTGTATCCATGCACTTTTATCTTTGCCTTGCAAGCAAAGTGGATTTTATCTTCTCTTTTAGCCGCTTTTTTATTTTCTTTTATCTTCTGTATTTGTACAGTTTATCTGTTTATAGTCAAGGCTGTGCTAAACATTCTTGCACTCACCTCTGATGAAGTATTTTTTGACTCTATGGGTGATACAGCCATATTATGGTGTTGTGAATGCTAGTACCCCTTTCTTGCATGCAACCATCACTAGTAATTTCTTTGTTGTTGTTCCTTCCTTGTAGTGATTTATGTTATATCCATTACCTTGATTATGCATGGATGTCATTTACATACACAATTTAGGCAACTGAACCATATTAATCTTGCTTTGAAATGATGGCCCTCACTCTTTCACAGATTAACTCATTACAAAGAAAATCCTGTTGTTCACTTAGTAGAAGTCAGGCATTTCACTTCTCCAGCAATTAGAAATACATCCATTTTACCAAAGAGTAGTTACTGAGCTACACAGACTTCCAAGGGAAGAAATGGAGAGCTGGATCATTTTGATGAGGCCAAGGACATCTTATAGACCTAATATCCAATTAGCAAGGAAAAGTTTACAAGAATCTGTGTCTTGTCTAAGTCATCGCTCTCCTTTGCTCATGGAGAAAGGGAGGAACAACACAGCCACTGCTGGTATAGAGCCCTTTCTCCTTATCAGTCTGTTCATTTCAAAAGGGAAAAGTTCAGCTCTCCTACCTCATCTTTGACCATCCTTTCTCTATCCAGTCACATGGGGGGAACAGCAACCATCACAAATGTAGTTTTGTACCTCAGACTGGGCTGCTGCACTGCAGTGTGGAGGCCACGAGGGACAGCATCAGCTGTACCACCAGATTGTGTCAGGCATGGAGAACTCTTTACACAGACAGGAGTCAGTTGAAGGTTTCATTTCCTTTGTTTCCAAGAAGTGCTCTGGAAAAGAAATGTCCCAGTTACTTGCAGCTGTCCTTCAGTTTTCTAATGATCTACTCATTTTCCCTTTTTGTGCAAGTTTTTTTCTGGAACTTATTTCACCAATGTTTTCCTTTGTAAAAGCTTTTGTATCCTGTCTAACATCTTCCAAGGTAGATCCTCACTCACAGAATCATAAAATTGCTGAAGTTGGAAAAGATCTTTAAGATCAAGTCCACCATTAACCCTGTCCTCAAGTTCATATTCACATTTCTTGAAGACTTTCAGGGATGGTGACTCCACCACCACCCTGGGCAGCCCATTCCAATGCTTAATACTGTTTCAGTGGTTAAATTCTTCCTGATGTCTGACCTGAACGTCCTCTGGCACAGCTTGAGGCCACTTCCTCTTCTCCTGTCACTGGTTGCCTGGAAGAAGAGGTTCAGCTGGCTACAACCCCCTTTCAGGAGGCTGTAGAGAGTGATAAGGTGTCCCCTGAGCCTCCTTTTCTCCAGGCTAAACACACCCAGCTCCCTCAGCTGCTTCTCAAAAGACTCATGCTCCAGACCTTTCCCCAGCCCCACTGCCCTTCTCTGGACTCTCTCCAGCACTTCAGCACCTTTCTTATACTGAGGAGCCCAGAACTGGACAGAGAACATGAGTTGAGGCCTTCAGCAGTGCCCAGTACAGGAGAACAAACCCAGCCCTGGTCCTGCTGGCCACACTGCTGCTGATGCAGGCCAGGGTGTCCTTGGTCTTCCTGCCCATCTGGCACACACACTGGCTCATGTCCAGCTGCTGTTGACCAGCACTCCTGGTCCTTTTGCACCCAGCAGCTTTCCAGCCACGCCTACCCCAGCCTGTAGCACTGCCTTGGGCTGTTGTTACTCAAGGGCAGGGCCTGGTTTACTGACCCTGATACAATTGGCCTTGGGCCATGGACCTAGCCTGCCCAGATCCCAGCTGACCCACCAGATCTTAGACAAGAGAACAGTCCTTTAGGGCTGGATTGTGAACCTCCAGTCTCAGCTGAGATGGATGGGAGGAGCAGCATCACTTTGTGTGGGGATCAAAGCATAGGCCTTATCCTTACCTCTTGCCTCCTCATCTGTTTTGGAAAAGCTGATATCACTAGCCTACAGAATTGTACCACACTGTTCCCTGCCCTTTTACTGTCAGTGCCCAACAGGAATGGGAGGCCCTAATTTTTCTCTGTTCTACTGCTATCCTTTTCCTAAGTCACCACTTTGCTTCTTGTAGAGTGGGAGAATGAAGGTCTTTTTTTTTTCTTCACCCACTAAGTTGGAGCAGTGTCAATTTAGTTCTCAGACAGCAGGTCACACCAGCCAATAAACAAAGCCCAATGATCCCCTACAGCTTTCACAGGCTTGCACTTTGACATTTGATTTCTGAGGCTTTCACTGCAGTTGAAAAAGTCTGTTCACATTTTGTTTCTAAGAGCTCTGTATGACATTCAAACTATCTTGTGTACATACAACGTGGGCGAGAAATTTAATTGTTTATAATGTGGCTAGGTATTCATAAGTGTTTAAAGTGTCCCTAGACCAAGCCCCCAATGCTTGGTTACATTTCTAAGTCCTATTTGTTTTTAAAATCCTTCTTGTTCGTATGAAGGAAACTAAGCACTGTTTTTTACCACCTAAACCAATTTTTATTTTTGTTTTTCCAGAGTTCATGAACAATGGGTTTGCAAATAGCAAGAGAAGTGGTTACAGCATGTGATTATAACCAGCAGCTGAGCATGTCTGGGTGGTTTGTCACAATCATTGTGACACCAGCTCTATTGCACTCAAAGGTGACAGATAGGCCAGCAGGGTTCAGATGTCTGTGCTGTCCCAAGTGCTTCAAAGTCAGGGGCCAACAGAACATTTTGCTATATTTTGGCGTTGCAGAACAGTTTGCTATATTTTGGTGTGGGTTCTGGACTCTGGTAGTGAGTGGAGCTGCAGTGCAGCTAAGAGTCATAGCCCAAAAACTAGAGCATTCTGGTGAGATCAGAGACAGAACACTGCAGACACTGTCTTCCTGATGTGGCTATGCTGGAAAGAAAAAGTAGTAGCTATTTAAGAATTAAATTCTGCATAAAGTCAGCATTAGATTAGTAGCGAGAGCAAAGGTTACAGGTTTTCAGCAGTATGTATTAATATAATATCGATAAAAATGAAGATATAAAACATCTTAGGCTCTTAATTACATGCCACATGCACATAACACAATAGATTTGGTTAACTGAAATCCTGACAAATTTACAGGCTACAGAAGATGAAAATATATAGTTTATTGGTCAGAGAAATTTAAAGAATGAGCCTCTTTAATAACTGCCATTCTACTGCATGTGAAGAATACAAGAGATGGATCCAAGTGGTGTTCTCTTAACAGAAAATAGCATGGCACACCTCTGGGGTTGGTACAGGGATAGAAATAAATCAAAGAAAAATTACTCTAGGAAGATACAGAATGGTATCCTTGAGGAAAGATATCTAAATATGATACCGGCAAAGCAGCATTCAATACATTTTAAATTGGCTTAATCTAAGAGACGGTGTGATGCCTCATAGATATGATTTCTGTGATGCAAGCTTCTATTATTTCTGTTAACAGAATGCATCTGGAAGGTCCTAAAGATCTAAGAAGATTTTACGGACATGTTTCCTTCTTAATTTTGAAAATATTTTTCCTGATGGTAGACAAAGGGAGAACAAACACAGCTATTCTTTCGCTATGTAAAATAAAAAGTAAAAATAATTTGTAGTATTAAATATAATGTCAGAATGCTTTTAATTAACAGAAAGACTCAGTCATTGTCTCCCTCCTGGATGAGTGAGAAAAACAAAGCCTTAATGACTTTGAAGAAGGGTTTGGAAAACACAGGGTACATAAACACTGGAATCTTACTTCATGAGCAGGCTTTCCCTTCTCCCCATACTGCTATGAGGTAATGTGCTAGGGCCAGACCCTTGGTCACTGTGAGAGGCAGCGTTTTCCTGAAGCTGATGGAGCATCCTAGGCGCTGTCCTGACTCAAATCTACAAAGGACATGACCTAATATATTACAAAATATAATATGGCTGATGTAAAGGGGGCATAGATTTATATTCTCATTGGTCATCTGTGTGTTTGGCAGCAGCAAAGTGACCTCAGGAAACATGGTTGCAAAGCAAAGAGACAGGTGGCATTTGTTGCTATGGCAGTTTCGGACAAAACAACGAGCTTAGAGTTACACAGCAAAAAATTACTTGGCATCTCCTCTCGATAAAATCCCTGGACTTCCTGCACTCAGTGTCTATGAGATTTTTCTCTTTTATATGGAGGGTCCTTTAGTAACTAGAATAGAGAAATACAGCCTGGTTCATTCCACTTAATCTAAAGTTATGTATGTACCCTTTATCACTGCTCTGTCTTGAGCCTGACCTGAAAAATTAACCGGAACTGAAAAATGGTACTATAAATCCAGAATAGCTCCACAGATATGGATAGAGATGAACAAATTTCTCTGAGTATAAGCTGTTCTATTTCCACTTTCAAATTGTGTAAAAGTCAGTATTCACTTCCTTATACAAAGAAGGTATTTCATCTAATATTTGATAGAGCTCATTGCTTACTAGAATATAAACATGAAAGAGGCACTCTCCAACATAGTTAGAGAAACCATTTTTCTGGCTACTCTTGTTCTATCTGGAAATTTTATCTGGACACAATTTAAGAACTTTTGCACATTTTTATGATCCCTCGGAATCAGGCCTAATGAAGCAGCAGACCTAATGACACTCATTAAGAATCCATATCCCACCCGGTACACATGCTCTTTATACCAGCAGAATAGGCACTAAACCATGCACACAGAGATGTGTTTCTGAAAGGAAAACCTGGTCAAAGCCACAGTAGTACCACTGAAATGATAATACTTGAGAGTACTGCAATCCAAAACAATTTTAAAAAGATGTGGCATATAGTAAGAAAGTCTCTCAATAACATGAAGTTTTCAATTCCTATAAAGAATATTAAAAAAAACCAAAACAAAAAAACCACTTTGTTTTTCTCTTTAGCTCTTTATTTTCAATATTATAGCTGATTTAGTTCAGCCTTAGGTTTACCGTCCTTGTTACAGCATATTGTGCAGATTTTAAGACTGTTTAGGAAACCCCAATAATCTATAGCATGTGCACCTGAAGAAATAGGGCAGTCTTTAGGGGGCTGTGTCAATGGCTTCCTCTCTCCTGTCTTGTAAGCCAAAGCATAATTTTTTGCTTAACTTTTTGTTAAAAAGTAAATTTGATGGGTTCTTACAGTGTCCACATCAGGTTTCTGGTCTTACTAAGACTACACAAGAGTTCTGCTCTTAGACAAGAGCAGTGTAGCTCAGAGAACTTCATACTGTTTGGAAGCTGAATACAAAGTCCTACATATGTGCAGAGATCAGAATACAAAGTGCTGTTCCCCAGCTATTGCCCGTTTTTGCCTGGAGTAGGAGCAGCATGGCTGCAGCTTCATGTATCCCCAAGCACAGAGGTGTTGAAAATCATGCCTGAACACCTCAACATTCATCTGACAAATGCAAAATCCACTGAAGTCACTAAAAGGTTTTCAGTTGACTTTACCAGCTTTGGTTCCAGTCCAGTAAGGCAATTGCATTAATAAGATTTCCATAACCATGTGGTCTAAGCTACAAACAAAGTGTCTTATTTGTATTAGATCCATAGCAAAAACTGCTAAATCAGATGGAGAACTCATACTCAAATTACAAGCTGAATATACCATTCTGTTCCCTGTCTCTGAGAGAAAATAATTTGGAATGTCCATTGGCAAGGGGGCAGCTGGCCAATTTAATGCATAAATTCAAGTCCAAAAGCACTGCCTCACAGTGACTTTGCCTCTGCACTTGTGCTGCCGTAGGTCTCAGCAGTGGCTATCAGAGAAGCAAATGGCAAGGTGGTCAGCATGGAAACTGGGATGGTAATTTTAGGAAAACAAGCTCAAGATGGACATTGGGGCAGGAACACAGTATCCTACACCCCACCCACTCTGCAATACAACAGGACTGTTTTGAGTGGAGGCGTGTCAAAACTGTCTTGGCCTTAGAAAACTGTGCTGGAACAATCTGGCCTTGAATTTCAAAGTCAAAGGAAAGGGAGATGCATGGACAGTCCAGAAGGCAGCACAACTGACCAAGACTTGAGACAGTTTTACATACACTAGCATGGATATCACACGTGATGTGAATGCACAGCTGCCCTGCACAGAGACCATCAGACACCTTCAGAGTTATGGTTACCTCCATGGAATAGCACCCTCATCTCCTGAAACTGCATTATAGATCAGCACCATTTCCCTTGTACTTTGCAGCCCACCAAGACACTTGGAACCTGAAGTATGGATCCACAACATAGTCATTATAAACATAAATAAGATGAATGATGACATTTCCTACTCTGCTGCTCTGTGACTACTCAAGAGTTTATTTGGTCATGTGCTCTTGGGGAAACAAAGAATCTCCCAGGTCCCTTATGCTAACAGTCTGGGCAGTTCTGTGCTAGCGACTGCCACCAAGCAGTCACCCTTGGTAGCCACAGTTGACCTTGTCCCTCTAGAATTTTGTGGAACCTAGATATTACCCTATGCAGGTAAGCAAAAGGAAATTGCTGTCTTGTTTAAAACATCTTTCAACTTAAAAATAAGAACCATGATTTTAGGATGAGTACTTAAGTAACCCACTGTTTTCATATTTGCACAAGCAGGGGGCTTTTATAATGACAAGAAAGATGTAAGATCACATCCAGTTAAGCTTGTGAAATAAAGAACACATCTTGTGAAATAAATAATACATCCTATTTTTAGTATTTTCTTAGTCAAAAAATGAAAAAGTTAAAAGGTTTCACAACTTACCTTCTAATCCTATCCTGGTGCTGTCAGTGCCTTTATGGTTTATTGTCTGGACCTTGTTACCAGATATTTTTACATAAACATTACTACTCTGCTAGGGCAAACACTTAAAACTGCTTTTGAAGATATCTTCAAAAAATTATGATTTTTCAAAAACTCCTTAGAGGCTTGTCAAGCTGCAAGACAGCTGGAGTTATCTCTATGGTATTTTCTCTGTGTTTCAAGACAGTGAAAAATGTGTGACAAGTGAAGTTTTCAGTGATCTTTGGAAAGAGACAGAGAAGGAAGATTTTAGATTAATCAATGTTCAAAATTAGCTGGAGAACTCTTATTTTTTATATTCATAAAAATATGGGAGACCATGTGATACCTACAAGAGGGTTTTTTTAATGTCAGGTTCAAGAGGTAAACTAGTATATGATGTAATACCTGTGGCAATGTGTTAGAGCATTCAAGACCATGACTGGGCTCCTTCAAGGTACACTGGCACTCATTCATCAGTTTTCTCCTTGACTTGGAAAGAAAAATTCATCTTATTAAACTTTTTGTTTTTTCCTCCAGTGCTTATGGAAGGAGGAGAAGAGAATGACTGAATGAAAGTGAGCTAGCAGATCTTGTGGTCTTCCACTTCAATGACCTTCCCAGAAATGTCATTTCTTCTGCAAATTCATCTTTTAGTGCTTGCTCTGGCA
This sequence comes from Hypocryptadius cinnamomeus, assembly GCA_013400635.1. Classification (NCBI taxonomy): domain Eukaryota; kingdom Metazoa; phylum Chordata; class Aves; order Passeriformes; family Zosteropidae; genus Hypocryptadius; species Hypocryptadius cinnamomeus. The sequence goes on from VYZP01013972.1 coordinate 86,375, forward strand.
AGTAAGAAGGGAGGAGTGGATGAGACCCCAGGGTGCTGCACAGCCCTTCAGAAGAGCCTTGACAGGTAGGAAAGATGGACAGAAAAGAACAGTTTGAAATTCTCCGAGGGTAAATTCAGGGTCCTGCACCTGGGGAGGAANCAGCAATGGCACAAGAAGCAATGGGCACAGGAAGCTCCACCTGAACATGGGGAGGAACTTCTTTACTGTGCAGTGCCTTAGCACTGGAACAGGTTGCCCACAGAGTCTGTGGAGTCTCTCTGAAGATATCCCATTTTTTGGATGCAATCCTGTGCCACATGCGCTGGGATGGCCCTGCTTGGGCAGGGGTTTGGACCAGATGACCCACAGTGGCTCTTTCCTATCTGACCCATCCTGTGATTCTGAAATTCTGATCATAAATGTGGGAAAAATATCCTGGGAAATTATATCGTAAGCAGCAGTTATACACCAGTCTGTGAAGTTAACAGATGAGAGGGTGGGGAGATGAAACATTTTATATTAAACAGAAAAACAACGAAAGACAATCTTTGGAGTCACTTTTTTTTGAGAGCTGCAGAAGGATTGAAATGGGAAAACAAATATGAAGATGGTGCCCTGAGCTCCTCAAAGAATTGTAGATCATTAATTTTTCATTATATCATTATCATAAACAGAAAAGACAAAAAACCATCTTTTTTCCCAACACTTCCACACTTACAAATAATAAATATTTAATATTTGCTGTATGTAAACTTTATGAGTACCTAAAGCAATATCAAGTTTGTAAAAGACCACATTTCTTCCTTCTGGTGCTTTTCATTGCATTTACCACAGGTCCAAAGAATTGATTGGCAAGAGGAGAACTTGCTCTGCTAAATCACCAGGAATAAACCTGGGATTATTGACTTATCTGAGATGAAAGGGTGAGAGAGATGTACAAAAATATGCTTATATTCTTAAGTGAGTTGGGTTTTTTTTGTATTTTGGTCTTTGTGCTTCTGGCTATTTCTTTATGAGTTGAATAAAGGACACTGTAAAGAGTGAGTTCAAAACAGTGCTTTCCCCACCTTACCAAAACACAGCCAAGAAAGAAGAAAGGAAGAAGAAAACAAGGTTATTAAACCAGGAACCTACAAATCCACAAACAAGCCTGGCAGAAAGAATAACTAAATAGCTTTCTCATAAGTAACAAGTGTCAGTTTTGGCTCTTACAAGTTACCACATGTTGCTGGGCCCCATTTCCATGGGGCTCCTTTCCTTAAGAATCTTCCAATCTTGTAGTTTAATTTCGTCAGATTGAATGGTCTTTGGATCTTACTTTAGACATCTGTAGCACACTGAAACCCTAATCTATGACCAAAGAGCTGTCAAATTCTCTGCTACAGGAGTCAGAAAAAGTAATATTTACCAAAAGAAACTACAGGATTACATTTTAGGATTTGGACACATAGACTACAACATCCATTTTGGAGTGCTGGCATAAATGAATGATTGTGCTCACTCCTAATCACATTTATTTTAAATTTTAAACAAAGTAACAAAGTTGGCCCACACACAGAACACCTACTGTTTATTCCCTGTAATCCTATTGTTTTAGCAGTGTAATGCATACTAGTTCTTAATTATAAATTATTATAAATTATAAATATAGATGATCTTAATTATAAATATACTGCAAAATGTGACTAATAAAAAATGTATAGTGTGTCACGGAAGAACACTTGATAAGATGATAAGTACTAATGTGGCATAAAATAAAAAGTGAAATTAGTGAGGGCAAAAGAGTGAGACAACAATGAGGAATACAATGTTTTATACTGGCCAGATGACTGCAGGGCTGGTACCACTATTTTTCTTGTTGCTCATCATCCTCCCATTCCCCACTTTTGTTCTCAGCATTCAGAAGTCTGGGCCACAACGAGGCCTTTCTATGTTGTGTCCTGGTCTCTGCGTGTAGAGCTACAGATCTTGGCTGTGGTTTGTAAGTCCTGATGGAGTACAAGGGACAAAGTAATCTGTGAAATGTGTTTAGTAAAACCATCCTGAAATGTCACAGGAAGCAAAGAGATGGAGGGACCAAAAAATAGCGCAGAATACAGCAGGAGGCAGGGAGGTTAGGAGAAAGAGCTGACAGCGCACGAATGAAGGTTGTAAAGACTCTCTTCTCTGTAGCACAGTCATTGCTTGCAGGTGTTCATGTGTGCTGTCTGGCAATGCTACAGCCAGTCCATGAGAGACAAGGGAGGACAGAAAGAATCTGAGTCCTTGGTAAGGCTGATGGACTTCAAACCATCAGTTTGGGTAATAAATATATGTCAAATATTTATTGATGTGAGAAGAGAAGGCTGATGCTGTTTGTTTGGTCTTGTTTTTCAGCAGGTAGTACATGTCCATGTGTAGTATGTCTCTGATGTACAGTTGTTTCTATACTAAGATATGAGTAAATGGCAGGCAGGGATTGTTTTGGGTTCCTTCCCTTAAATGAATTAAATCAGGGCATCATAGACTGTCTTCTGGAAAATATAAAGAAAGAAAGAGCCTTGAAGACACGGCTGAGACTCAGATCTAAAATAAGTTGATGGTGTCAGAAGCTAAGAACCTAATAGGATACAGTCATCCCTTCACTGTTTCAATGTAATTTAAATTTACATAGACCTTTATGTGTTTCCTAATAATATGCTAAGGAAGAAGCCCTACCCACTCTGCAGGAAAACTAATTTCCATGACCCTTGCCCCTTGAGTTTGTTGGGCAGACTGAACTTCCTGATGTGTTCAGATGTTCATTGGCTGAAACAGCTCTACCTGAGACACTCTTCAGATATGCCAGGAAAAACCAGTTTATGCAGGAGAGTGATGGCTTTAAGTGAGATACTGTCATATGCACTCTGTGCACATCTATGGCATTTTGAAAGTTAGGCAATTATTTATTATAAATATTAGTAGAAGCAACAAATATATTCATTTATGAAACATCACTGGTTTCTAATTTAATAATAAGATACAGATTACCATTGGTTTCCTTGTTATTGCTATAAGACTAAATGTGACTTGCTAAATTAAAGTTTGCTGGTTTTAAGTGATAAGACATTTCTGAGGTTCAATTTTGAAAACTAGTAAGTAATAGTCCTTCCATTTTCCATAAATGTATGAAGTTACCAAAGTCAATAAAAAGATCTTTTCTTCTATGTAATTCTATTTTATACATGTACAGATTGGTATAACTCTTAACCAGTATCTCACTGGAATAAACACCAGGATGGTAAAATAGATGGAGTGACCTTGGCATACTAAAAGGACCTCAACAGGTCAAAAGTTTACACTCTTCCTTTGAGAAGAAGTTATGAAAAACTCCTCACAAAAGTCTATAGAGGATCGTGAACAAGTTGACACAATGCTACATAATTGGAATTCATCTTCTAAAAAATGTTGATTATTAAAAAAAAAAAAGAGGGAGAACAACAGAATTTTTAAAGCTTTAATTAATTAATGAGAAAATAATCCATTCTTCATAATTATGAAAATTCCAAATGTCCAGATTCCAAATGTCTTAATCTACCCCCTATACTCTCATCATAAAAAGAATTATAAGGGTATAAACCATCCCATTTCAACATGAGATGCCCCCATTTGTACACTTCTATCTCAAAAGACTTTTTCACTGTATTTCTTTTAATCCTATTCTGAACTAAATGTATCCACATGTTGAGCAACTCTGGAAAATGTTATAAATGTTATAAATTTACACTCCTCTTTCAAGTGAAGACAAGCTCCAAGGCAAAGACAAGGCTCTTCTGCCCCCATGAATCACAGTAGAAAAGCCTGCTTAACCTTGCTGGCTAGATTCTTCTGCTACCCAGACTCTCCATCTGCCCACAAACAAAGGTTTCCTTGCTTCTACCAAGTAGTTTTGGGGTAAATATCCTGTTTTAGGTCCTTCCACAGTGATTTATTGAAAAATCAGGTGTTGAAAATAAGTGTAGGGATCTATTTTTAACTATGAATGAGTAATAGTCTAGATGTCTACTAAAACACACTTTGCTCCTTAGAGAGTCCTGATGTGCCAACTTCGAAATTTACCCAAAAAATGAAGTCCTGTTACACTGGGACTCCAACACCTGAAAGGGAGGCCATGCTTAAAAATTTGGTGCTTTGCATTTATATCTATTTTTGCCTTTTCAAGGAAAAGTGGTGGCTCTAGATTCCGGCACTTGGAAATCCCACGTTGATATAACAGACTAATGGAGCTGCAAGCTGAATCAAGTTGATCCTTTCGGATGCAGAGCTTTTAGAAGGGTCTGAGTACATAGAAGTACGAAACACACTCTCTCCTGCCTTCCCAGGACACCATTCCTTGCATCCCTATTGCTGTATGCATGTGCATTGCCTCTTAAGGAAAAGAGGTGAGGGGAAAATTCTCTGTGTTATATCCCTTTGCTTCACTGAGTAAGAAACGTTGTGGACCAGAGTCTGATTCTTTCCCAGAGCTACAGAGCAAGAGAAAGAATGGAATATTCAACCTGAACACAGGACTAGTATATCCAAATTAATGTGCTGGCTTAGTTAGCATCTTTCCTGGAGGAGATAATGATGGAAAATTGCCACCACCACGACTAGACTCCTGGGTTTATGGACTTTTGAAAGACTGTGTCTCAGACCTTATCAACAAGCATTTAAAACTACTGGAGAACCGGGCACCTGAAGGATATTTTACATATTCTCTGGAACAAAACAAAAATCTCATCACTGGTATAGAGGTGGCTCTGAGGCTGAATCAAATCGCAAACCACTAATTAGAGCCAAATCCAGACAGAACAAGTTTCAGGTGAGGACAAGGAGAAGCAGCTGGAAGAATGTGCTGACAAGAGGTGCAATTAGTAACTGTGCTTTTCTGGTACAACAGACTCTTCCATGATAAAGGTAACTTTTTGTCTGTAAGATGATGCTTTATCTCACAAGCTGGTCTGAGACAGGCACAAAACTCAGCAACAGTCTAACCTCCCAAAACTCAGCACCGTCAAAAATTCATGTAACTCTTCACTCATCTTGCCGTCTCCCAGATCAATGAACAGCAAGGCATACGTTTAAACAAAATTCTAATCTTTAATTCTATATACTGCACCAAAATGCTTCTCCCTCTGATAGAGGTTGCATTAACAAATGCGTGCCAAGTTTTATTAATTTTAATCAGTATGCTACTGGAAGACAACAGGGACTATGCCAGTGCGGTGAGTGTAAAAATCTTACCAGTGAAAAAGCCACTGGGAATCATGTTGTTATTTAGAGGGAATTCACCAGGCTTGTGGTGGATTACCTTTGTTGGTAGGATTTTCAGGAAGAGCACCTCTCCATACATGCAGAACTGAATATCCTGCTCCATCGCAGCAGAAGGCAGGTTGCCAACTTGCATGGCTGCAGAGATAATCTCCTAAAACTGTAATTAAAATTACAAAATCTGTCTGAATCTTATAAATGCCTGAAACTCAGCAGTATCAACTTTGGTGTTCCAATCATTTTGACCTCAATATGTCCAACTACAACTTAATCACAGAATACTTTGGGTCGATAGGCACATGTGAGAAGACAAACTACAGTGGTTATTACGAGTACTGTCAGAAATGAAAGTCAGAGGAAAGCAGTGGGGGTGTGAAGGAAGGGAGGAAGGAGATCAAGCAAGAAGAAAATCAGAAATTGTAATAAATTTGATGACAGCACACTGTACAAACCACAATTACTTGGAGTGTATATAAAGGACAGGCTTTGCTTTTCTCCACCCTTGGCTGTGATCTGCTTGCCATTTTTGTCAATGAGTGAGCAGTCCATGTGCCTTTTTGGCAAATATGGAGTCCAGAGTTATTCTCTGCCCTGTGAAGTGCAGTTTCTTAGCACACCACAGTTACTGACCCTGCCAGGAATTCCTGCCATGAGTCCTGCAGCTCTCCCACATGTACTGCAATTCCTCTGTCTCTGCAAAGGCAGGCTGATAAGAGTGTGAGACAGACATACCACTGGCATCCCAATCACGCTAACAAAACTACTCCTCATCTTTAATTCCTTTAGCCTCAAGCATATTCTCCTGGCAGTGATTGCTCTGACACTTGGATGATGCTCTTTCTAAGGGGACCAGGTTTCTGTCTTCTCTTCTTTCCTGACATAGGCAAGGGCTGTCCTCTCCACTCTCTCCTCTGTAAAGGCTTTGATTACTGCCTCCAACTCCTTCATGAGGTACTTGCAGCACTTTTACAGGATAGAGGATCAAACTCTCTTCCTCTGATCTTCTGTCCAAAAGGACTTCATCACCATTTCCTTGTCTCCTCTCATACCCTAAAGAGGTACAGATCTCCTTATTTTCCTATATCAGCATTGCTCCCACAGAGAGACAGTTTTTCTTCTGATCTCTTCCTGGTTTTTCTCCACATGTCATAAAATTACAGCATGCAACTCATTGAACAGAGTATCAGTTTTACAGATTCACAAAGAGACTGTACAAACATACATAATTTATATGGACATCAAACCCACTGAAAGTTATCAAAGCAAGCAGCAAAATAAACAAATGAAGCAAATTTCTAAACCAAAGCCCACACAAACCCTCAAGACATAACAACTCTGGTGTTTCAGGGTTTATACTGATCTCTAACTAACCAAGCTTAGGATGAGACCTGGAGCAGAGGACAGATAATCTCATGTCTGCTAATACAAAGTTTCTGCACTTCCGTCTTTTAAATTTCAAAGATGAGATACTGAACCAAATGGATTTGGTCCTTCATCCCACCAATGTTTCATTGCTCTGAAGAGATGCTTTGGATTTCTTGTTTATCTCAGTTTTTTTCTGGTATGGCCAAACTCCACCACTTCCCTTTGCCTTTCTCCCCCTGCCCTCCCCATGCTCTCTAATCTCCACAGGGGTTTCTATATTAGTCTGAGTGGCTGGATAGGTCTCAGCCTCCATCTGGGGGGGGGGATTAAACTTAATTTATCCTCTTAATTCAGCAACAATTTCCTCACCAAATCCTCTTCCTAGCTTCGCCTTCGCCCCAGCAGTTGGCTAGCATTTCAGCCCCGTACCTTCGGAGAGAAAAAAAAGGGAAGAAACCCGTGTCAAATGCCGATGCTCCCTGGGGAGAGCAGCACTGGGGTTGGGGTCCTGCAGGGCGGAACGGGGCCGAGGGCGGGGGGACGGCAGGGGTCCCGGCTGAGGAAGAGGTGACACACTGCCCCAGGTACCCAGGGGTGGGTCCTGAGCGCCGTCCCCGCGGGCAGGGCCGGGCTGCCGAGCGCCCCGGCGGCACGGGGGTCTCCCGGCAGGGGACGCCGCGACCCCTCCAGCGGGGCTGGGTCGGGCGAGCCGGGGCGGTGGCGCCCCGCGGGGGAGGTG
>VYZP01013975.1:0-11269 GCA_013400635.1 Hypocryptadius cinnamomeus
AAGTCTGAACATCCCCTGGCACAGCTGTGAGCCTTTCCCATGTGTCCTGTCACTGGATCCCAGGGAGAAGAGGTCAGCACCTCCCTCTCCACTTCCCCTCTCCAGGAAGCTGCAGAGAGCAGTGAGGTCACCCCTCAGCCTCCTTTTCTCCAAAATGGACAAACCCAGATCTCCCAGCTGCCCCTCACTGGACAGCCCTTCCACCAGCTCCACTGCCCTCCCCTGGGTGCATCCCAGTGCCTTCACATCCTTCCTAAAGTGTGAGGCCCAGAACTGCTCTCACTAAATACAGCAGCACAATCCCCTCTGCTGACTGTCTGGCTGTGCTGTGTTTAATGCACCCCAGGATGGGGTTTGCCCTCCTTCTGAATCTGGCAACAGTTCATTGTTTCACACTGATGAAAATTGTCCAATCCTTCCTCCAATCTAGATTCCTCTGCAAGGCACCTTGTTCCTCAAGACAGTGAACATCACCTCCTAGTTTGGTAACATGAGAAAACTTGGTAATGGTGCATCCAACTCCAGCATACAGATCATTAATAAATGCATTGTGCGGGTTCATATATCTGTTCTTCGGACAGCTTTTCACACAGGCTGTATTAATCACCCTCTCAGGTACTCTTTTCATGTGTGAGCCATGTGAAGTGTGAGCCAAAACTTAAACAAATTGTAATTTTTTTTGTCTTACTCATGTGATATGAATTTTTGCATCAGGCTGTTTAAATATAAAATATATCTAACTGTTTCTTTCAAACTCCTGCAGCCTTTGCCCAAAGGTTTATGTGAGCCAGTGTACAGCTATTTTTCTCTGTCTCTCTTCTCCTCCTTTCCTTCTTCCATACTGTATTTACATGAAACAATTGTGGCAGCTCCAAAGCATGTCTGCTTTCAGGATTAATAAATCCTTTCCCTCCAAGACCTCTAGTGAGCAATTTTGTTTTCTTAAAGCAGAATTTCTTGTTTAACTTACTAGTTATTCAAGATGGATATCATAAAGTTTCTTTATGGTATGAGTGGATTTGTGAGTCAGACAACAAGAATAAACAATACAAATTAATTTCAAAAATTCAAAGCTCTGCACTCCTGCTGTTATGCTAAATATTAACAATGCTAAAAATTATCCATCTCCCATGTTAGAACAGTAAAACAGAATAGTTCAAAAGGTAGAAGGTTATTCAGTGTTTTTATTAATGTTCTATTTCAGTAAATTGCACAACATTGTTTCAAGTGGTTATTTTTAAAATAACCAGTTAATTAGTCTTATCATGTATGATTTATCTAAAATTGCTGTATCCATTGGATCAGCAATCTGTCATAAAAAACCTTCTAAATAAACCTTGCATCCTTCTGTGAAGTGCAGGAGAGTTACAATTTGGGGAGTATCTTCAGGGACATTTTGCTACCTTCTTCTTAGTTAAAGCTTGATGAGGTCATTATATGGCCTTCAGAAGTGACTTTTCATCAGCTTTAAGTTTCAGCTCGTGGTGTCAAATTAGGCCTGGTGTGTTTCCTGTGTAAGCGGTAAAATAAATGTAAAGCACAAAAGGGATGTAGCCTATAGGTGAAATTCTTCTATTCCTCTATTAGTTTCTTCTCTTTTCATCACAGGTCAGTGCTACTTGTGTTTCATTTCTCTGAGTGGACTTGGGGTATTTTTTTCTTTTAATATGCTAGACCTCCAAAAGACACTGTGAGAAATAACACAGATAACAATAATGGCACAACAGAAGGAAATTACTGTAAAATACAACAAAAGCATGTAAAGCAAACTACATTTATAGTGGAAGAGAGAGAGACACAAAAACAGGCCACTAAAGTGTGTATAAACCTTGCTATTCTTGCTTCTTGAGCAGAAAGAAGCTTCTTGAGTGTTACACAACTAAGTACAACCAGTAGGGAGCAGGTAAGATGTAGAAACTGCTTGCAAGGGGGCTTAAGCCATGAGTTAGGAGTGCAAAATACCAGGAGTAATGTAAGACTGAAAAAAGAAAAGGAAAGAAAAGTAGCTTCAATGTTGGGGGCCAATCATACTTTTAAATGTGGATTTCAATCAGCTGCAAACATCAAGGGCGTGTCTGGGTGTGGGAAAGAAATCACAGACACTTGTCTGTAAGGTCTGTGGTTTGGGGAGGTGAGTTTCATTCAAAGGCAGTGGTATGGTTAAAGCAGTGCAGCCTCCATGCTCAGTTGGAGGATGTGCTTATACTGCCACAGCAGCGCTCACACCATTTGAGCCTCAGCCTGTGAAGAGCAGACTGTGCTGATGTAGCTGCAGCTTTTCTGAGGGTGGCACCTGTGTTACTGCAGAACTCCCCCACCTGCCACTGCAGTGATTTCAAGTTTTACACTGTGATTCCTCTCTCAGACTACTGCCAAACATCAGTGTGGCACTGAATCACAGAAGCAAGGTCCCCAAGCTGCTCTCTTGGCCTCAGGAGAGGATCACAGAGACCTGTCCCTCAAGGTGTGTTCCTCAGTGTGGTGGTGAAGGTGTTCCAGGCAGCCTTCTCTAACATCCTGCTCCTGGTGGCTCCTACAAGGGATTCCTGGAGCCTAGCCCTGAGCTCCCTCCTGGGGCCTCCCGGCTGCCTCCAGACAACGAGCAGGCAGAGTTCACTGTATTTCAGCTGTCTTTCACAGAAGGCAGTTCTCATGTCTCGCCTTCTTCTCTGAAAAGTGGGACAGCCTTTCCTTGTGAGGGCTTTTTTTTTACTCCTTTGACCAGTCTGCACAAGGTTTTTCTTCCTAGACATCTGATTAGCTTTATTGCTCCCCTCTGGTTGACTCCTAGACTTTTTTGTCAAGAACTTGGAAAAATGTTAAGTGTAATTCCAAGTGGCATATGCTACGCATCAAAAAAAGCTTAATAGGAGTATAATCAAGATAAATAAGGGACATTTGGTAAGAAATACACTTAAAATTCTGCTCTTTTGGCGGAGAGCCTTGCCATTTGCTAATGATAATCATCAGCTTTAACCCATAAAAAAACTTTCAGGTTTATTGGTGAGGAACTGACCACAAGCACACTTCCCAATTTCATGGTGTGTCACACTAATAATATTAAGTTTTGTTTTGGCATTCATAACATAAATGTTTGGCTATTTTGGGAAGGCATTCAGAATTGTTTTGAATTGCGACATCATGGATATTGAGCCAGAGCTTCAGCAACTCTTTTAAATTTCACTCTAACATTTCAACCATTGCGAATTTTCTCTATTTGTTCACATTACTTTCTGTGATTTGGAAGAACTGAAGGGAAGGCACAAAAACCCCAAGTAAAACTAAGTAATTATGAGAAATTATTGACTATGTAAAATATATTCGAGTATGCCTGCTCAAGTGCATAAATAGTCTAGTCTTCTCAACAAAAAAAATCAAAGAGCTAAGAAATTTTTGCATCTTAATTATTCCTAAGGACTTGTATCTTCTTTAGAAGACTATAATGACTTTAAAGAGTTAATTTATAATTTATGACACACTAGGGATGAAATTTTAATAAAGTCGCTGAAAAACAAATGAGAGAAACACTTTAGATGGTGACATCTATGGAGAATTTTATATTCTAGTTTTTATTTTTAGTAGTACTAAAACAGGAAAAGAGTCATCTTTGCTCAGGTAAAGTTTCTGTCAATATGAAGTCTGACAAAAGAAGTAATTTTAATAAATACTGCAAAAAACTTTTTTCAAGGGCAAAAATACTAGAAGCAAACCAGCAAAGCGTCTGCTGGAGTTCTCTAAAGGCAAGTTTGAAACCAGGAATTTTCCAAATGAAGTAAAGGTATAACCCATCTAGAAACACAGCAAAACAACAGAGTCATGCACTTGTCCAGCTTTGAGAAAATATTTTTTGCAGCCAATTCATGTAATTGTTAAAAAAAAAAAAAAAAAAAAAGAGGAATTCCATTGTATTCTTGGTGGTTAGTCAGATTTTAATTATGAGAAAATGCTGGTGCTAATTCAATATCACATAAATGAATTACTCAAAATTACTTTAAAAAGATTCTTCTGTGAAAACATGAAATGTATATTGTCTGGGTCTCATCCCAGACTGAAATTCTCTATTTCTCACCAGATGAAAAAGAGAAGTTCAAGACAGAAAGCCTTTTTCTTGTATACACTGAGTCTGTTTTGCTGATGAATTAGCAGAGCTACTTCTGAGATCCTTTCAAATAATTGCTTCAAAAACAAATAAAAATTGTACTTTGGGTATATTTCCTTAGATTAGAATGTATATTTTTTTCACTAATGTTTGAATTTTACCTAATTTTGTTAGAGTATCATCTTTAAATTTTTTATAATGGAAAACTGAATTAAACTTTTTCAAATATTTTGCGGCCAACTACTTCCCACAAAAGTATATATTGAATAAATAAATGAAGACACTGGTTAGTTGACCCTGGCTGGATGCCAGATGCCCACCCACCCACTCTATTTTTCTGTTCCTCAACAGCACAGCTGGTAGAAAATGTAATGAAAGGCTCATGGGGCAAGATGAGGGCAGAGAGAGAGATCACGCAGCAGTTGCTGTCATGGGTAAAACCAACTCGAGTTGGGGAAATTAATTGAATTTATTACCTATCAAATCAAAGTAGGATAATGAGAAACAAAAGATACATCCTTAAAACACCCTTCCTTCACATCTCTCTCTTTCCTGGGCTTAACTTTGATGTTGAATTCTCCCCCTCCTCCCCAGAGTAGCACAAGGGGATGGGGAATGGGGTTATGATCACTTCACCACATGTGAAGTGTGGTGAAGTGACCTTCCTCCTCAGAGGGAAGACTCCTCACAGTCCTACACAAAAGCCTAACAAAATATCTATAAAAATACAGAATATAAACCCCACTACATTAATTAAGAATTAATAAAATAAATATATTAATACATATTTAGGGACTTACAAACTTTATTTTCTGGGGAGTTTATAAGCTGACATATTTCAAGGAAAAGAATAAATGACAAACCTTCAATTTCAGGCTTTTGATAGGCAGGAATTCTATCACAGAGAAACTAATTTCTTTGTTAAAGTGTTAACATTTTGTCATCTAACCTTGCCCACAAGTCTAAACATTCTGAAATCTGTAAGAGGCTTTCCCTGCCCATGCCATGCCAAACAGGAAGACGAAAAGCCACAGGAATGTACCTGTTAGACCTCACTCCTAAGGGCTGTCTGTAAACAGACATATGTTACAAACACACAGATAAAAATATGTTCAAGGAGACCAGCTTTGCACCCAGCATTCAATCTGTGGTCTTCTGAAACCATTGCAAAAGCACAGACACAAAAGAGGGGCCGAGAAGATAGGTACATGACTGGCACCAAGCATTTTATGGCTGCTGCCACAGGAACTGGGCTGTCTTCTGTGCTCAGGACCTGTTTTAGCAGATGATGTGGAAGCCAGACCTTGCTGCAGCTGGGGGAGGTCTCAGACCTTCCATAACCAACCACAAAATAAAGGCAGTGGTTCTGCAGAGCAATTGAGTGGGCACTTTATTTACAGAGATGGGCAAGGTCTGGAGAGAAAAAGAGAAATTAGACATATCAATGCATGGCCAAGCTGTTGAGGTGCTGGCAGACAACCATTCCAAGTAAACACATTAGGACTAGGAATTATCCAAAAATTAATGGTTGAGGATCCAACAAACGAGAATAAAACAAGAATTACAGTAAGTGGACAGTTGTATGTAGAATGTTCACACAAGAGAATAAAAAAACCCAAAAATTGCACAGTGGCAAATACCTACCACCTTGCCATCCAACATCATCTTACCCAATTATTTTTGTCGTCTGATAAAGTTACAGATATAGCATTGTGTGGATTGATCCTGACTGGCCACCAGGTGGTCACTAAACTGCTTTCTCACTCCTACTTCTCAACAGAGTTGTGAGGAGGGGGGAAAAGCGACAGAAACATCATGAATCAAGATAAGGACTAGGAGACCTCTTCCTAATTACTTGACAAGGCAAAACAGACTTAGAAAAATTAATATCTTGCTAATTAAAGAGATTGTCATAACGAGAAATAAGAACAAATATTAAAAACATCTTTACCCCACCCCTCTGTTCTTTCTGAGCTGAACTGCATTCCCAAATTCTTTACCTTCTCCTGTGAGTGGCAAAGAAGTTTGGGAAGTTGAGGGTTGCTAGTCGTTCTTACATGTCTGAGCTGCTCCTTCTTCCTCATGCTCTTCCCTTGCTCCAGCATGGGTTTCCAACCACATGAAATAATCCTCCTACAGTGTAGGTCGTCTCTATAGGGTGCAGTTCCTCAGGAACACACTGCTCCATCTTGAGTCCCCCATGGGCTTGAGGTTGAGGTACTGCCAGTAAACCTGACCCTGTGTGGGCTCCTCTCCAAGGGCTGCCAGGATCCAGCTCCATCCAGCCTGTTCTTCATGGGGTCACAGCTTGCTTCAAGGCTGCAGGGGGATCCCTGCTGCTGCCAGGGCACAGCTGCCTCACCGTGGTCTGCTCTGGCACTGGAGCACCTCCTGCCCTCCTGCCCTGACCATGGGGCCTGCAGAGCTGCTCCTTTCACCTACTCTTACTCGGCTCCCACAGCTGCTGCTGTGCAGCTGTAATTTAACCTTTCTTTGATGCAATATCCCAGAGCTGCTGCCACTGCTGCTGATGGGCTCAGCCCTGGCCAGCAGCCAGTCCATCATGGAGCTGTCCGGCACTGGCTGTGATGGCCTGATGGCAGCTTCTGACAGAAACCACCCCAATGTCCTCCCCACCCAAGGTTACCAAAACCTTGCCACAAAAGCCCAGCAGAATCTTGAGGTAATACATTCCTTGTCCAAATGTATCTTGTCAGTTTCCCCTCAGAATCAGTACTGGGAGATCAGAGGTGTCATGCTTTGGTGATGAGAAATAGCTGCCCCAAGGCAAATGGCCATTTCCTCTTTCTCCTTTATTCATGATATGGGGTAATTTGAATGTAATTCCTTAATTGTTTTTTCACTTAACTTTCTTTTTTATTATTATTTCCACTTACAATTTCCACCGTAGATTATTGTGAACAGAGGCGTGTGAACAGAGACATTTTCCTAACCCTATTCATCTCCAATATCCAATATCTCCTTTACTTCATGAATGTCCCTTTCTTATCTGCTGAAAACTGTTTTTTGTTAAGTGGTGTCCTACAGTGTTGAATAGTTCTCAGCTGGACAGCTGCTATTCCATCAAGCTGTCTGCCTGGACTTCTCCCACATAGGTCATCATCCAGCCTTGTTGTCATAGCATCAACATGTTGACCTTTTTTCCTTATTCATGTGTATACTAGAGATCTCCTATCTCATTCTGTGAACAAAGATTTTTGCCTACAACATGATTCACTGAAGATAAATATGAATGTGTCATAGTTCTCTTCTGAGGAAATCCCCTCATTATGCAGTTCTCTTAACAAGATCATAAAAGCCATTTTCCTGTTCAATGGTTCATTGCCCTTTTTGCAATTATTAGGACAAAAAATACAAATTGTGTAGTGTAAAAAAAGTCTCTGTGGAAAAAAAGGGAGAATCCATGTTTAAAATTAGGGCTACAGACCATATTCTGTATGTGTGTATAAATATTTGCCAAAAGACTTTCACTTCTGAGATCTCATCCGAGATAAGAAGCTGAGAGAAACAGCCATTCTACTGTAATGTCATGTTTCATTGCAAATTGAAAAAATAAACAAGTCTGGACTTAGTCAGAGTTACTGCTAGCACCAGCTGCTGTGACCTCCTACTAAAACAGGAGTGACACACTATGCTTATCAGATTCTGGTGATTACAATTGAGTCAATACATAGCTGGATTCATACTAGTATTGAATTACCAAATAATTAAATTTCATAGAGAAAGTATGCAAGCAAAAACCAGTCAATGCCAATGTTTTTTAATCCAAGAAATTCAGAAATTCAGCAGCTGTTTAATTTTAAACATCCTTTAAAGGCCAGGTTAAGAGAAAGTCAGCAGAGTTGACAGAATATTTTAGAGTTGCTTCAGATCTGGAAGCAATATTGAGACACTTATTGTGCTTCTGTATTTTGGGTTCTCTACATGCAGACCTTTTTTCCAGCTGTAAGTTTTCCCATATGGAAAAGGAAGCTGTTGATCAACAATCTTATCAGAAGACTGCTTTGGTATTGCACATGCAGAAGTTTATTATGTCTTTCATGTGCCTATTGTATCACATAAATATAGGCATGTCTACATCTCATTTTTTGCATAAGGAAAAGGACTATTCAGATAGGTCTCGAAAAAGAAGGCTTCAGGCAACCAGGTGAAGCAATTTTCTAAGTGCTAGAAGGTTCTCCCTTGATGTAGGTGGAGAAAGAACAGAGACCACATTACCTGACAAGGTGGTCTTCTTTTGTAGTGGGGCTAACACTGAGACAGGAGCGTCAGCTCCAACTGGTTCTGTGGGAGCCCAAGAGCACAACACAATTTTCCTTGAAATGTCAAGTGGATGATTCCAGCATTCCACTGTGGAATACTCAAATATGGACAACACATGCCTTGGGTTCCACACATCTGCTTAGCCTTGGGTTGCAGCATAGCTCCCTTTTCCCACAGCCAGTCTGGGTAGCTCCCTCAGGTCAGCCTTTGACACAGCCAGCTACAAAGCTGCAAGCAGCGGACCCCAAGCACTTCAGAGAAAGCTGTAGATTTTAGAAGTCTTCTCAGTAACATCCTCTGGGTAATGGCTGGAAAGTTCATGTGACATTAAGATAATTTCAGATACAAAGTTGTGGGCAGTACCTTAAAAAGAATTCCTCAGCTCTAGGGTTTGGCTGAATCATAAACATAGTGCCCATAGCCTCTGAACTGTGTGAGGAACAAGCATAGACAAATTTAATGCTCATTCTACTAAGGATGTGAATAATTGTCCCTTTGCTCCCAGTGCTTTTTAAGTCTTTTCCTACAAAAACTTGCCGTTAATATCTGGAACTGGTAATTTTTAACAAAAGAGTATCAGATACATTAAACATATTAAAGTGGTAGTGGTTAAGAGGAAGGGCACTTTATTTACAGAGCTTGGCAAGGTCTGGAGAGAAAAAGAGAAATTAGACATATCAATGCATAAGAAATGCTAGCTATTTTCCGGGCTGCTACAAGACCCACGTTAAAAAGCAGGCTTCCAAAGTGATTTTGGCTTGGAAAACGTAAGTAAGACATTGTGCTAAAAAACTTATTTTCCTGTTTTTTTGGTTGTAGTGCATCTCTCAGCTACACTGGAGAAGAAATACTTGTGTTTCATGATGATCTTTGCAATTTCTACAGCAATATTTTCAAATAATTTAATGAAGAAAATGTAAAAAGTTTTTCAGCAGAAATAAACTTAATGAAGTACACGGCTGATAGGTCTGTTATAGAAGAAAAATATCATATTATTTGTCCCACTGGTGGGGAGAATAACATTTGGTTTACATTAGAAAAAGAGAAAGTTTAGAAAACATTTCTTCACACATCTGATAATAATTACTAATGTTGCTGTGATGATTAATCCTTGGCTGGAGTTTCAAGGTAGATTTACCAGCATTTATCTCTTAAAGGGAGCAGCAAGTGCTCTGGTGCTTCCAAGCTTCATTTTGCACAAAATCAAACTAGTGGCCCACCAAAACCTGTCTCTTCAAACTCATCTCTGGAGAATCATATCAGATTCCATATTCATGTGTTTGGACATTTTACAAAGTCATTGTGTAAGTTTTGGAGTTGTTTTTGTTGTCAGGGAAAGCAGGACCATTTTCCCTCAAGTCTGTGTTTCTGGAGAGTGACCTTCTGATGGGACAGAAGCTGTGTGATTTCAAGGTTAGTCAAATGCCTGATTTGTCCCGGGAAAGGAGAATAAAATGCTTCAAAAGAGCCAGGTGCCAGGGAACTACCCCTTTTTTTGTCAGGACATTACCCTTCTGCAGGTGATTTGTTATATATTCTGTTTTCCTCTTCATTTATTTCCATAGTTGAGAAATACTTTTTTAGATGTCGGTCCAATTTTCATTTCCTCTGCTTATGGGATTTTGCAAGGCTAAAGCAGCTTTCACACTCCTAGAGCCTCTCAAGGGCAGCGGCCTTCTGTCCTTTTGGGCTAAGAGGAATGAGTGTGGCAGGGCTCTCAGTGTACAGCCCACCCAGGCTTGCTGGTCTGCTGGTTGCAGTACTTGCTGCAGTAATAAGGAAAGTAGATTTAAACTGCAGCTGATAAGAACAGAATAGTTGTTTCCCTGTAATTTCTTCTCTATTTTACATAATATGCTTGGTTTCTGCACCTTGCATGGAGTTGGATTTAGAGTTTGCTAGGGTGGAACCTGTAGGACCAAGCCCTGAAAGGAAACTTATGCAAGATTACATTTTTCATGAATGTGGATGAGGGTTAGGTACTTTTCTCCTGGCTGAGACCAAATAGTCCCTGATCCAACATGTAAATCTGGTTTTAGATGCCTTTATAGCAAAATTTGGAGTGCCTGTGAAGCTTGTGTGCTTTCAGGTTAATTGGCAGATAAATGTAGGTTTTCTGAACTGCAACACTACTTAGGTGTCTGAAGTCCAACTTGGACTGGAGGTCAGATGTTTGAACTAAATGTTTGCATTAAATCAAGTGGGAGAAAAGGTTTCCCTTCAAATACATACCCGATGTTGATATTGACCTGCTTAGACTTCTTAGCATTTGAATACTATTTCTTCCTCAGATAGCTTGAGCATATCTTAAAATTACTGTTCCTTTAAAGAATGTTTGGTTAACTTGCGAAAGTTAACCAACCAAAAGTTCATTCATTTTATTTGCAGAAGAGTACAGCTGGGGACAGACAGGGTTATGAAAAATATGGACTTTGCAGGACAAGAACCAGTTCAGGAGACGTGCACAGAACTCTCTGTGGAGCTCCCTCTGTTCCTGGCTCCTGTGTGCAAACTTAAGTGCTGCTAGGTGGGAGGGTAGGCATGAATCTTATAGGTTATACATTTTGGGACAGATTATTATGCTTCATTGATTTAGTCTTTGCATGTTTTCATTAAATAGCGTATGGATAGTTAAACAAGATTAGTTTAATTTGATTAAAAGGATTGAGGGCTGAATGCTTTCCAGAGGCCAGATGTCCAAACCATCTGATGGGCCTGACTTGTCTAACCCAGAGACACACACTATTACAGTGAATTTTTACAGAGCATGGAAAAACTGTGGAAGGGCTTTTTCTGGTTCTGCTTAATGCAACTATCAACTGAGGATGGAAAAAAAGGGGAGAAAGAAAGCAGGAAAGCAGGAAGGAACAGAGAGAGAGAGAGAGA